>CAUJRU010001300.1:0-170094 GCA_963277665.1 Viscum album | reverse complement strand
ACCTTTGGTGGGATTTATTGATCAGGGAGTGAGGTAAATTGAAACACCCAATGTTTTCCCCATCCTCTGACATAAACATTGGATGGGGTGTTTGTAATGCCCCAACCCCAGAAGCCTAGAGTTGATGCATTATTATGTATCATTGGCATGATCACAAAAGCTCAATTATCAAAAGACCTATTAGTTTAGTAGCCTTTTAAATACTAGATACATTAATAAGGTTTACATTACATCATAAAATGGAAAACTACAACAATGTTATTTCCATATAGAACACTGAGATCCCATATTTTATCTCTGCATTTTAGTCGTAATATACTTCTTTTCATCCTCAGGAAAATAAAACATAAAATTGGGTGATCTCAGATGCTCAGTAAGGATAAAAATATAGTGGAAACTTTCATAAATAAGCATAAACATTTAAGGCAATGTATAGAACTAAAACAAAAGCCTTTTCAACATAAACTTCATCATAATATGGAAAATATAAATCAAAATAATGCCATTTACTTACTCACATGGATATTCTACAAGTAGAATAATCACCTGTAATAACAATAGCCACTTTCATAATGATGGAATGCATAATCGCAGACTTTCATAACCACATAGTCAAGGCCTTGTTTCAAGACTACAAAAAGGATTTTGTCAAGGTCTTTTTCCAAGACACTAGTTTGTCTCATTAGACCTACCAATGCATCTAGGAGCTATAGCGGGCTCCACCCGTCACTTACTAAGTCCAATGCATTCCTCATATGAAAAGTTTGAAACATAACATAATAAATCGTATTTAAAAATAGCATAAAAAATGTCAATACTATATCAACAAACCATGAATGGTATAAAAATAGCACATCCACAATCAAAAATAACTCATTCAATACAATATGAAAGATTGTATTGTAACAGATTAACCTCAATCGAGAATAATGAAAGATATTGACATAGATGAAAATAATCATCAAAACTATTTGAGAGAAATATCCCCCTTTTTCTTGAAAACATTTAAAAGTCACACTATTTGTCAAGAAGCCGTTTAAAAATAGATTTTTGAATAAAAGTATCCCATACCACTTTAAAACTTTTAAAAGGAATTTTAATTTTAAAACATTAATTTCCATATAAATAAATCCTTAAAAACATTTTTAAACCATGGACATTAATGAGAAAGATTTAAAATAATAAATCTTTAAAACATTTGAAATGATTTTTTTGTTAGAGTTCATAACCAAATGAGAGACACTTGAATGAAAATAATTTAGGTAATAAAAACATTATAATATCATGAGAATAAAGGGATTCATGATATACTATGTCAAAGTACAGTATATACACCAAACAAAAGTGAGTTGGCGCATAACAACAAAGAAGACTCAATGGAATGTAAGTTGAGATGAAATCCCTTATAAAGACTGTATCCTTAGTTTAAGGATAAATCAATGAAATAATTATATGTTAAAAATATAAATACACTAAATATTATTGGATATTTAGTTTAAATAAATCAGTGGACATTCACACATATTCTTTTGAAAACAACACCAATGAATTGGATGTTTAACTCAATGAATGGATATTAAGTTAAAATTGTTCTTATCAAGTTCATACCGATGACTTGAGAATTTATAAATGGAGTGATTATGTGTATAAAAAGTATATCCATACAAAGGGTGGTGTAAATTACTACATGAGTAAATAAATAGTGATTTCACACATAATCTTGGAGTAAAGTAATCAATGATGTCTGCGTAAAACCGAATGAGTGGAAATTGAAATTTGAAATTCCCTTACTGATTTGGTAACATACGAAACATACACCCCATGAAAGAAGGATCATCCAATGATGATTTAAAAACACATAAATTAAATTATATTATGCAAACCATACAATCATGGTCAGTACATACACCACACAAAAGGTAATAGTGGCAAATATAGCATGAATATCACGGGAATAAAAGTGAGATGAAAACCCCTTACTTGGTTGTAATAAATAGATTTGTATGATCAAAAGTTAATAACCACCAAATGAATAAAATAATACCATGAATACAAATATAATCATGATAATATATATCAAATGGTGTCACACAATACACCACATCAAATAAATAAGTGTCGAACAATGGAAATCTCACAGACTTAAAAGTGAGATAAGAAACCCCTTAATTTATACTTTTCCGTGGTAGATGGTAGTTTAAACTCCTTAATAATGGTTAATAATTGTTATTAAATTATAAAATAATCATATACATTAATATTATATCATATATGATCTTTTAATATTTATTTGTTAATAATATTTTAGTATTATCGTTGTTTCGGGTGTTAACTGATTCATTTTCCTTTATATGATTTGTTTCATAAGTAGTGTTCGTTATGAATAGGATTTATCTTATTCATATTCAGAATGATATTTGGTCTTTAAAAAAATTAATCATCTAATTAAAATTAGTCTTGAATGGATTACGATGTGGAATGAATCTCATCGTGTTCGTGGAGACGGTAATCCGTACGTACGCACGAGCGACAATATCATTCTTTTGATATTAAAATAATATATAATTGGATGGTATATAATATATAAATAATTATTATCATTTTATATTTATTATTTACATCAAATAATCATCATTATTATACACATCCAAATAATGATGTATTGAATAACAATTACACCACAACGTCGAGACGGTAAGTCGTATGTACGCACATATTATGACATGTCATTCAAAGGATGGATAGAATAATGAATATGTTTGTACCATATTTATAATAACATCACAATATATATAATATATTGTATTTTTTATTTTAGAATGGAAACAAAAAAGAAATAGGAAGTGGAAGAAGAAAGGAACTTGAAAGAAGTGATGAAATATTTACCTCTTCTTCGGGTTCTTCCTTTTGATTTGATCAAATGGGCTCCTTAGGTTAGATTTATGACTAATTTAAGGCCTCTAGAATGAATTTAAGATAGTTAAAATTGTATTTGGGTAGTGTTTGGCCGATCCAAATGCCTTTGAAGGTGTGAATTAGAGAGAAGGTGGAGTTCCCTTTTATAAGAGGAGTGAGGGGAACCTTAGGAAAAGCGATAAATATTATTTTATAATAAAATCATTTTCGGTTTCTAATAGATCCAAAGTGTATTATTTAAAGTCTAAGGTGGTAATGAGTCTGAAACCACTCAAACAATAGGTTTTAGATAGGTTTGGGTCACTATATTAACCTTATCTTTTAGATTTAACTCTTAGTTAAATAGTTTGACATTTACCATGTCTCTTTTTATTTTAATATTATATGGTTAATAAACATACTATATACTTCCAATAAAACCCTAAGTTGTTTATTAATGATACAACTATCATTATATAAGTCTTTTGGTCTAACCTTATATTTTTAGGAAAATAATATCAATTAATAATAAAATATTTGTTTTAAAAATTCTTTTATGTCAATTTTGACACTATTTGGTATTTTGTTTTTTCTAAATTTATAACAGCATTATTACTTCTAAAAAAATCATCTAACCAACCCTAATATGTAATATTAACCTTTAAAATTAGTTTAATTCATAAAAAGTCTCAAATTACATTTATTTGGATATTTATAATATCATTTAATTTAATATTTCATTAATTAGGTATTTATTGCATCATCATTGTGTCATAAATAAATTGCATTATTTAATGTCTAAAAAATATAAATAAAAAACCATTATGTAGGAAATATTTTTATCTTTCTAATGAATATTTATAGTATAATTTATCTTATGTTTAACCCTATATTAAAAATGTTTTAGTTATTAAACTTTGATTTTGACTCTTTTAACTCTTCTTTGAATTAAATAATAATAAATTTCCTAATCTAATCCAAGTGGACCAAAGAGGTTAATATTTTATTCCTAAGGTTGTTATTAGTTGAATTATACTTATCCAATAGAATTATGACATGTTTTAGGGTAATAATAATATCATTTTTACCTTTAATTACCCTATTTACTTTTAACCGTGGTAAATAAAAGCTAAAAGTTACTATTCACCGAAAATTATTTTTATCTTATTGAACCACATTTTACTCCTTGATATTAACTGTGCTTCTCTGATTTTATAAATTGAACTCATAGAAGTGGTAAAATTAAGTTTTATGTAAATTTGCAAATGCTCCTAGGAGGTTGGTAAAAGACTGAAAAGTTCAATAAACTTTTATATATCTAATATTATTAAAAAATGACTCCAATGAATTACATTGAAAATATATAGGTATTATGTATCTATTTTAAGATAAAATAAATTTAAATAAAATAATTTATTTATTTAAATAAAAATTCGGTTTTAAACTATGACTCAATGTTTGTCACTATTCATCAAAAATTGAAAATTTCAGAAAAATACTAAAACTTCACCCTAAGATAATTTAGATATTCCGAATCCAAAAATGAAGTCCATTTTGAAAGATAAAATTTATAAATTTTCAAAAAGTAGGTATTAATATTCATAACAGTTAGTTTGATTGGTCGCAGTGTGTTAGAATCTTGAAGTTGCATACAATGAAAGCTATTACATTATACAAAGGGAAACGTACCATGGAAGATTGGGGTGTTACATTCTTCCCCCCTTTTTGGAAATTCCATCATTGAAATTTTTAAAATTGGGCTTGGGAACATAATATAAAGTCCGATATCGGAAAAAGATTCAATAAAACTATCATTTTAAAAGAAAGAAAGATAAGTACAAATTGTAACACCCCAAGATTTCATAGTGTGTTATTTCTTCAAAATAATTCAATAAATTTCACTACACGCAACACCGAGTTCAATCACACCATGACTTACCAAAAAATCCATTCAAAAGAGGTAATGAATAGTATTAACTAAATTTTAAACTTTATATAATCCTTATAATTTTAGAATCCATATTATGAGTTTCTTAGACATAATGCAAGAACAGATTCATTTTCAGTATTACACTTTTATCAACTTTTAATAGTGAAACCTTTTTAAATACAATATTTTAAACTTTTTGACTAAATGGGGACATCAAAAAAATTTAAAATGAAACATCCCAAGCTTCCATGGTACGCTTACCTTTGAATAATGCAATGGCGAGCATTGTACGCAACTTCGAGATTCTAACAAACCACAACCAATCAAACTAGCCGTTATGAATAGTAATACCAACCTTTTAAATTTTAGAAAATTTATCTCTCAAAATGGACTTAATTTTTGGATTCGGAATATCGAATTTAGCCTAAGGTGAAATTTTGGTACTTTTCGGATAACTTTAATATTTTGATGAATAGTGAAAATTACTAAATTTTAATTAAAAACAACTTTTTTAATCAAAATACTTAATAGTAATAAATTATGAATTTGAGTGGTTTTAAAGTATATTTAGAATATATTTTTACTATTTAATATAATTTTGGTCATTGGACATAATTTTACAATTAAACCGAACATAAACAAGTGTCAATCTTTTGATAGTTATTATCTCTTAAAAACACGCTTTTTGTTTTGACAGCGGGAATTAATTTTAAATTAATTTTTGCCACTTCTGTGTTTTGAATTTAGAAAAATGGATTCCATATTTGGAATCAGGATGTTCAAATTGTGTAAATAGGTAACTTTTATTTTTATACATTTTGAATAATTACTGCGGTAAATATTTTATTTACAATGGTTAAGGATAAATTCGGTAAATAAGGGTTATAAAATAATATTATAATAATACTAAATTACCCTAAAATGTGTCCTAGCCTTATTGGTTGATACATGTTCGACCATAGGCATCTTTGGGTCGATTTTGGAACCCCATGGTGCCACTTGTAGGTGATAGGGACACTTTATTTTAATTAAGTTAAAATTAATACAAAAATGACACAAGCATATATCTTTTAGAAAAACAATTTTTACATAGCGTTATATATGTTTTATTTTAGATTATAAATATTAATTAGAAAGATAAAAAGCTTTCCTACATAATGATATTTTAATTATAATTTTTAGACATTAAATAATTTAATTTATTTATGACACAATGATGATGCAGTAATTACTATAATAGTGAAAAATCAAAATAATTGATATTATAAATACCCAAATAAATATAATATGAAACATTTAATGAATTAAACTAATTTTCTAGGATACTATGACATATTAGTATTGATTTAATTAACTTTTTTAGAAGTAATCATTCTGTTATGAGTTTCACAAAAATCAACTATTGAATAGTGTCAAAATTGACAAAAAAGAGTTTTTAAAACAAATATTATATTATTAATTGATATTAAATTCCTAAAAATCTAAGGTTCGGCCAAGAGACTTATCTCATGATATTTGTATCATTAATGGACCACTTGGGGGTCTCTTGGATGTATATGGTAGGTTTATTAACCATATAATATAAAAATACAAAGAGACATTGTAAAAGTGAAACTAATTAACTTAGAGTTAATACTTAAAGATAAGGTTAATATAAGTACCCAAACCTGTCTAAATTCTATTGGTTAAGTTTTTTTCGACCTATCCCAACCTTAACCTTTGAATAATCAACTTCTGAGCCATTATAAACCGAATATGAATTTAATATAAACTAATATTTCTAGATTTTCCAAAGGTGCCCCTCACTCCTCTTATAAAAGGGAACTCTTCCTTCTCATTTCATTACACCTTCAAAGCCTTTTGGTTCGGCCAAACTCTGCCCAAATACTCACCCAAATTCCCTCACTACAACATAGAGGCCTTATTTTGATCATAAAACCAACCTAAGGAGCCCTTTTGATCAAATCAAAAGGAAGAACCCGAAGAAGAGGTAATGATTTCACCACCATTTTCCAAGTTCATTTCTTCTTCCACTTATTCTTCCTTTGTTTTTACCATTCTAAAATAATAACTCCAGTATCATATATATACTATGATGTTATTATAAATATGGTACAACCATATTTAGTATTCTATCCACCCTTTGAATAACATGTCACCATACGTGCGTACATACGACTTACCGTCTCCACGTCGTGGTGTAATTGTTATTCAATATAATATTATTTGGATGGGTATAATAATGATGTGTAACTCATGTAAATATTAAATATAACATGTTAATGATTCTGTATATATGATATAACATCCATTTATATATTATTTTAATATCAAAAGAATGATATTGTCGCTCGTGCGTATGTGCGGACTACCGTCTCCACGAACGTGATGAGATTCATTCTCCATCGTATCCATTCAAGTATAATTATCATTTGATGATTAAAAAATGATGTTTAAGGACTTGATATCATTCTGGAAATGAATAATATACAACCTATCTTTTACAAACATGTCTTACGTAACAAAACATATAAAAGAAAACAAGTAAGTTAACACCCGAAACAACGATAATACTAAGATATTATTATCAAATCAATATTAAAAGATCATATATGATATCATATTAATGTATATGATTCTTGTATAATTTAATAACAATTATTTCACAATTACACAGGAGGTTAACCTACCCAAACCAAGTAAAATTACAAGGTAAGGGGTTTTCATCTCACTCTTTATTCCCGTGAGATTCATGCCATATTGCCACCATCACCTTTTGTGTGGTGTATGTACTGCCCATAATTATATTCTTTGGGTAATACACTCTAATTTATGTGTATTTACATATTCATTGTATGATACCTCTTTCATGGGTTGTATGTTTCATAAGTTACCAAATTGGTAAGGGTTATTTCGCAATCTCTTCATTATCCGAGGTTGTTTATATGTAATAATATACTGGGATCTCTTTACCATCCACATCCATGTTTTCTTAAAAATGTATTTCAAAATATTTTTATTATTTACAAGAATATGGGTTAAAGTAATTTATAACCTTGTTTGACTTTTTGTAAGAGGAATATTTCCGCCATTTTCAAAACAAGGTCCTTTTTAACCTTTTCGACAGAATTAAGGTAATAATGTTTTTTTAACTTATACGGTGGGTACGGTAATTTTCCGTCGTTATAAAATCTACAAAGCTTTCCTTAAAAGATTATAAGAATATTTTCAAATTGAATGTATTATTTTATAATTATGTTACTTTTAAAATGATTTAAAAAAAAGAAATATTTCTCCAAAATAGTTTTGATTTCATCTATGTCAACATCCTTTGATGGATTTTAAGCTTATTTGAAGTTGATTTATTATGATACAAAACATCCATATTTTATTGAAGGTTTTGTGATATTTTTCACAGTGGATAAGTTATTCTTATGTCACTCATGATTTTGTTTAAAGTATTGACATTTCATAAGTTATTTTTAATCCAAATGTTTATGTTATATTTCAACCTTTCATTCAGATGAATGTGTTAGACAAGTATGTTCCGGGTTGGGGACCGGTAAAAGTAAGCCCTCCGGTTTGGTCTCTGGTTATTAGAGGAACTCCGGTTTGGTCTCCTGTTATTAGAGGAACTCTGGGTTGGTGTCCGGTTATTAGAGGCACTCCGGGTTGGTGTCCGGTTATTAGAGGCACTCCGGGTTGGGTTCCGGTTATAGTTAGCCCCAAGGTCTTAGGACGAGGCCTTGAAAAAAGAAATTAAAGTTCAGCATTATGCATTCTATCATTATGAAAGTGGTTATTGATTTTGCATGTGATTATTCGATTAGTAGAATATCCATGTGAATAAGTAAATGGAATTATTTCATTTTATTTATGCCATACTATGCTGAAAGTTAAAGTTTGAAAGGATTTTGTTTTAGTTATACATTGACTTAAATGTTTATTCTTATTTATAAAAGTTTCTGCTATATTGTTATCCTTACTGGGAATTTGAGCTCACCCCTTTTCTATGTTTTATTTTTCCCAGGAAGTGAAGAAGTAAATTATGAATGACCTGCAGGGATATTATGTGGGGATATGAGTGTGGATTATGGAGACAATATGTTGTTGTAGTAGTTTTTCATTTTATGATTCAATGTAAGACTTATGAATATATCTAGTGTTTCCAAGGTTACTAAACCAATCGGTCTTTCGAGATTTGATCTTTCTTGTGATCATGACAATGTTATGTAATAATGCACCGACTCTGGGTAACTAGGGTCGGGGCGTTACAGTTGGTATCATAGGAAGTTTAGTACAAACCTTGGAAGCTAGATTTAGATAAACTCTGATTAGAGCACATAGACCTAAGATGAACTTTGAGGATTAGTATAGAAGAACTTCCTAGAATTTTGGTATTGTAGAGATTTTGTGAGTTTTCCAAGCAATACATCCCTGTCTGGATATGAGCAGGTAGAGGCAGCTCTGGCACAGATGTACCTAGGGGTAAAACCCGAAAGCACTGCTTTGATCTAGACTCGAACGGGAACTGGTGCATGACAACGGGCCTTGCTGCACTCTTGGTTACGACACTCCCGGGGGATATGCTTAGGATAACTCTCATTTTCTTTACAAATCATTATGAAGGGTTTATGAGTATATACTTCCTCAAAAGAGACATTTTTATGATTATGGATTATATCCATAAATTATTTAATTTATGTTATGTGTTTCACAAGTTTGGGATTAGGTATTGTTATTCATAAACTAATATAATGTATGCCATTGTTTAGAAATGGCACCTAGTAGAAGGAATGAGAACTCCAGCAATGCACATGATACAAAGAGAAAGAAGGATCATACATTTCATGGTCTTAAGTCAGAATTTATAAGAGAAATAGTCTCGCATGTATTATCATCATATGAAGAAATAATATCATGTATTGATAAGATAATTAAAGAGTGTACTGAGTCCTATGGATTTGAAGGGAAGCAAGAGAAGAAAAGGATGGAAGAGAAAAAGATGGATAAAGGGAAGAGGAAAAAGATGAATTTTCCCATATGTGATAACTGTGGGAAGAAACACCCTGGAACTTGCCTGAAAAGAATGAGAGTTCGTTATAAGTGTGGAGGAAAAGGCCACAAAGTACGTGACTGCAAGGGTAAGAAAATGGTTTCAAATGTACAATGCTTCATTTCCAAGGAGTTTGGACACTACGCGAACCTATGTCCTAGTCATCAGACTATGCCGCAAATGATGCTATTGGATAATAATCAATTTATGATACTACCACAGATGAAGAGGAATGATTAGAGTTCTTATGTTGATTATGTCATTTGAGTGTTGTATCAACAATGTACTTGTTATAATAATTATGGAGTATATAAGGATTGTACTGCAGTACTGTTTCATTAAGGACTTGAGATTTTGTGGAACAAAGAAAAGTGACTCAATAGCAGGATAAATTTTTGGAAAATATATGGTTGAGAGAATGATAAACCATAATATAGTTCTGATACCGAGGTAGTGATTTTGGTATAATACATGATTTATTTGGATAAATTATATTGGATATTCTTGACTACCTTGAAGATGATTAATGATTTGTATATTCCATCATCATTGGGGTTTAAAACATTTTTGGATTGAAGGAGTATATCTATTATTCTTTAAGGAATAAGGGATCATGAATGTAATCAATAAGGTTTTATATTAATTCAGGATGTTTCAATGTTTTAAAAGAGTACATGATGAAGGTATTAATATGCTATTACGGGGTAAAAAGGATCTACATTATGTTTACCTTCCTTATAAATGTTGGACTGTGAGTTTGGACAGAAGTATTTTGGATAAATTCTAGTTTGAGATTAATTTTGGATTTCCATAAAAGGACAACCCAGAGTTCAGGCGGCAACCCGTCGCGACCAGCAAGGTCGTGAGACTTGAACCCGCAACCGAAGGGCGACAAGGGTGTATCACCTACCACTGGCCCACGAGATGTCCTGGATTAAATAATGTAGTTTTTTAAGATCTGGTAGATGAATTATAAATTCATTTATTTTGGAACCCTGTACTAATAGTTTAAATAGTATTTTTTTACATTCTATTATCTTTTAGAGTGAAAGATGATTTTGTGGTAGAAATTTATTAATGGATAAAACTCTAATTATAAAGTAAGTATATCTCCTTATGATCTTATCCAATCTCATAAATAAATTCCTCAACATTAAGAAAAGGATCTTTGAACAAAAATGTTGTCCTAGATGGTACCTTAAATCATCACTAATTTATGGCTTTGGGATTGTTGGCCTTTTCATAGCCATGTTCTCTACCACTCTCCATCAGATAATTGATGGTTAGATTTCTCTTCCATATCCATATTTTCCTACATGGAACCCTAGTATGTTTTATTTTCTGTAATCTTCATACTTTCCACTCTTGATTTTAAATAGAGGCCTCATTAATTAATTTTTCGAGGTGGGATTTCAACTAAGATATTTTGAAATGTCAAAAATGTGTTATCCCAATACCCTATGTTTTGTTGAACCGATGGTATTTCAAATCATCATAGATTGATGAATTTAAGGACCTCAATTTTATACTTGTTTGTGATTGATGACCTCAATCACTACCTATAAATATTTACGTTTTTCCTCTAATTATATGTCTCTAATTTCCACCAATGTTCTCCTAATCGAGATCATAATTTGGTGGTGACCCTTTCATTTCTCTTTTCCTCATATTAAGACTAAATTTTAGTAACCCAATTTCCGATGTGGGTTTTCCCACAAATATTTTATCTATTTTAAACCTTTTATTTTCGAAGAACAATTTCAAATTGCGAGGACGCAATTTATTGAAGGAGGGGAGAATGTAACACCCCAAGATTTCATAGTGTGTTATTTCTTCAAAATAATTCAATAACTTGCACTACACGCAACACCGAGTTCAATCACACCATGACTTACCAAAAAATCCATTCAAAATAGGTTATGAATAGTATTAACTAAATTTTAAACTTTATATAATCCTTATAATTTTAGAATCCATATTATGAGTTTCTTAGACATAATGCAAGAACAGATTCATTTTCATTATTGCACTTTTATCAACTTTTAATAGTGAAACCTTTTTAAATACAATATTTTATACTTTTTGACTAAATGGGGACATCAAAAAAATTTAAAATGAAACATCCCAAGCTTCCACGGTACTCTTTCCTTTGAATAATTCAATGGTGTGCATTGTATGCAACTTCGAGATTCTAACAAACCACAACCAATCAAACTAGCCGTTATGAATAGTAATACCAACCTTTTAAAATTTTAGAAATTTTATCTCTCAAAATGGAATTCATTTTTGGATTCGGAATATCGAATTTAGCCTAAGGTGAAATTTTGGTACTTTTCAGATAACTTTAATATTTTGATGAATAGTGAAAATTACTAAATTTTAATTAAAAACAACTTTTTTAATCAAAATAATTAATAGTGATAAATTATGAATTTGAGTGGTTTTAAAGTATATTTAGAATATATTTTTACCATTTAATATAATGTTGGTCATTGGACATAATTTTACAATTAAACCGAACATAAACAAGTTTCAATCTTTTGATCTGGAACCTACTTCACTCGTGCCTTGAACATCCTAATTCCAAATATGGAATCCATTTTTCTAAATTCAAAACACAGAAGTGGCAGAAATTAATTTTAATTTAATTTCTGCCACTTCTGTGTTTTGAATTTAGAAAAATGGATTCCATATTTGGAATTAGGATGTTCAAATTGTGTAAATAGGTAACTTTTATTTTTAGATATTTTGAATAATTACTGCGGTAAATATTTTATTTACCATGGTTAAGGGTAAATCCGGTAAATAAGGGTTAAAAAATAATATTATAATAATACTAAATTACCCTAAAACGTGTCCTAGCTTTATTGGTTGATACATGTTCGACCATAGGCATCTTTGGGTCGATTTTGGGACCCCATGGTTCCACTTGTAGGTGATAGGGACACTTTATTTTAATTAAGTTAAAATGAATACAAAAATGACACAAGCATATATCTTTTAGAAAAACAATTTTTACATAGGGTTATATATGTTGGATTTTGGATTATAAATATTCATTATGAAGATAAAAAGATTTCCTACATAATGATATTTTATTTATAATTTTTAGACATTAAATAATTTAATTTATTTATGACACAATTATGATGCAGTAATTACTATAATAGTGAAAAATCAAAATAATTGATATTATAAATACCCAAATAAATATAATATGAAACTTTTAATGAATTAAACTAATTTTCTAGGATAATATGACATATTATTATTGATTTAATTAACTTTTTTTGAAGTAATCATTCTGTTATGAGTTTCACAAAAATCAACTATTGAATAGTGTCAAAATTGACATAAAAGAGTTTTTAAAACAAATATTATATTATTAATTGATATTAAATTCCTAAAAATCTAAGGTTCGGCCAAGAGACTTATATCATGATAATTTTATCATTAATGGACCACTTGGGGGTCTCTTGGATGTATACGGTAGGTTTATTAACCATATAATATAAAAATACAAAGAGACATTGTAAAAGTGAAACTAATTAACTTAGAGTTAATACTTAAAGATAAGGTTAATATAAGTACCCAAACCTGTATAAATTCTATTAGTTGAGTTTTTTTCGACCTATCCCCACCTTAACCTTTGAAGAATCAACTTTTGAGCCATTAGAAACCGAATATGAATTTAATATTAACAAATATTTCTAGCTTTTCCAAAGGTGCCCCTCACCCCTCATATAAAAGGGCACTCTTCATTCTCATTTCATCACAGCTTCAAAGCCTTTGGGTTCGGCAAAACTCTGCCAAAATACTATCCCTACTTCCCTCACTACAACATAGAGGCCTTAGTTTGATCAAAAAGCCAACCTAAGGAGCCCTTTTGATCAAATCAAAAGGAAAACCCGAAGAAGAGGTAAGGATTTCACCACCCTTTTCTAAGTTCATTTCTTCTTCCACTTATTCTTACTTTGTTGTTACCATACTAAAATAATTACTCCAGTATCATATATATACTGTGATGTTATTATAAATATGGTACAACCATATTCAGTATTCTATCCACCCTTTGAATAACATGTCACCATACGTGCGTACGTACGACATACCGTCTCCACGCCGTGGTGTAATTGTTATTCAATATAATATTATTTGGATGGGTATAATAATGATGTGTAACTCATGTAAATAATAAATATAACATGCTAATTATTCTTTATATATTATATACCATCCATTTATATATTATTTTAATATCAAAAGAATGATATTGTCGCTCGTGCGTATGTGCGGACTACCGTCTCCACGAACGCGATGAGATTCATTCTCCATCGTATCCATTCAAGTATAATTATCATTTGATGATTTAAAAAATTATTTTTAAGGACTTGATATCATTCTGGATATGAATAATATACAACCTAACCTTTACAAACATGTCTTACGTAACAAAACATATAAAAGAAAACAAGTAAGTTAACACCCGAAACAACGATAATACTAAGATATTATTATCAAATCAATATTAAAAGATCATATATGATATCATATTAATGTATATGATTCTTGTATAATTTAATAACAATTATTTAACCATTATACAGGAGGTTAACCTACCCCAACCAAGGAAAAGTACAAGGTAAGGGGTTTTCATCTCACTCTTTATTCCCGTGAGATTCATGCCATATTGCCACCATCACCTTTTGTGTAGTGTATGTACTGCCCATAATTATATTCTTTGTGTAATACACTCTAATTTATGTGTATTTACATATTCATTGTATGATACCTCTTTCATGGGTTGTATGTTTCATAAGTTACCAAATTGGTAAGGGTTATTTCACAATCTCTTCATTATCCGAGGTTGTTTATATGTAATAATCTACTGGGATCTCTTTACCATCCACATCCATGTTTTCTTAAAAATGTATTTCAAAACATTTTTATTATTTACAAGAATATGGGTTAAAGTCATTTATACCCTTGTTTGACTTTTTATAAGAGGAATATTTCCGTCGTTTTCAAAACAAGGTCCTTTTTAACCTTTTCGACAGAATTAAGGTAAGAATGTTTTTTTAACTTATACGGCAGGTGCGGTTATTTTTGGCCGTTATAAAATCTACAAAGCTTTCCTTACAATATTATAAGAATATTTTCAAATTGAATTTATTATTTTATAATTATGATACTTTTAAAATGATTTAAAAAAAAGATATATTTCTCCAAAATAGTATTGATTTCATCTATGTCAACATCCTTTGATGGATTTTAAGCTTATTTGAAGTTGATTTATTATGAAACAAAACATCCATATTTTATTGAAGGTTTTGTGATATTTTTCATAGTGGATAAGTTATTCTTATGTCACTCATGGTTTTTGTTTAAAGTATTGACATTTCATAAGTTATTTTTAATCCAAATGTTTATGTTATATTTCAACCTTTCATTCAGATGAATGTGTTAGACAAGTATGTTCTGGGTTGGGGACTGGTAAAAGTAAGCCCTCCGGTTTGGTCTCCAGTTATTAGAGGAACTCCGGTTTGGTCTCCGGTTATTAGAGGAACTCCGGGTTGGTGTCCGGTTATTAGAGGCACTCCGGGTTGGTGTCCGGTTGTTAGAGGCACTCCGGGTTGGGTTTCGGTTACAGTTAACCCCAAGGTCTTGGGACGAGGCCTTGACAAAGAAATTAAAGTTCTGCATTATGCATTCCATCATTATGAAAGTGGTTATTGATTTTGCATGTGATTATTCGATTAGTAGAATATCCATGTGAATAAGTAAATGAAATTATTTCATTTTATTTATGCCATACTATGCTGAAAGTTCAAGTTTGAAAGGCTTTTGTTTTAGTTATACATTGCCTTAAATGTTTATTCTTATTTATGAAAGTTTCAGCTATATTGTTATCCTTACAGGGCATTTGAGCTCACCCCTTTTCTATATTTTATTTTTCCCAGGAAGTGAAGAAGTAAATTATGAATGACCTGCAGGGATATTATGTGGGGATATGAGTGTGGATTATGGAGACAATATGTTGTTGTAGTAGTTTTTCATTTTATGATGTAATGTAAGACTTATGAATATATCTAGTGTTTCCAAGGCTACTAAACCAATCGGTCTTTCGAGATTTGATCTTTCTTGTGATCATGCCAATGTTATGTAATAATGCACCGACTCTGGGTAACTAGGGTCGGGGCGTTACAAAAATGTAGAGACCCGAAGCCTGACGTACAAGGACATTACATTACTTTTGTGGAATACTTAGTACATAACAAAAACAACACACAAGGATCGTAATAGTTTAGTGTCTTTGGAAACTCGAAATATAATCTTCTAATTGTGGTGAAAGATCTTCAACATCTCCCATAAAGATATTCTTTTTTTACCTAAAACCTTTCTTTATATCCTGGGGAAAAGAAAACATAAAAGGGTGATCTCAAATGCTCAGTAAGGGTAAACAAAAGAAATATCAATCACATCATTTTCATAAGAACATAACATTTTGGAAATCTTAACCTGCAAAAGAGAACATATTTTCATAACATGGGATAAATCATAGTAGTGAAATGAAATTCCATTAATCATAACTTAAAACATGAAACTTTTTGTCATACTCACATAATCATATAGAATCATATCTTATTAGTCAAGACTCATTGCCAAGACTATCATAGTGGACAAAGTCCATTTCTGAACCGAGTCACCCTCGTTTCAGTCCAGTTTCATTGAACCGGTATAACCTACCGTTCCAGCCATGTCTATCTCATGAGATATAAAATCTTTACCCAATGCATTGGAGGTAGATATAGGTCCCACCCATCTCATAATGATACCATTCTTATGTGTGCCACAAAATCATAAATCATACATCATTGCATAACCCATGTAATAAAAATGGGAATCTTAAACATCATGACATCATAAAACAATTCATATAAGATAAATGAATTCATAAATATAATTCCATCACAACATAATCAAATCAATGTAATAATAGGTATAGAAACAGAACCCTTAATTATCTAAGATGGAAAATAATTTTGATAAAACACTTGAACTCCATTCTTGAGGAAAATATCCTTTCTGCTTCAAAAACACTTTTCCTTTCTTAACATGTCATACAATTCTAAACTAAAATACGTTGATCAAAAATAAACTTGAAAAATTTTAAAGGAAGCTTCTTGGAAATAATGTTTCAAAAATCCATTGATTCCATATAAGTTAAAAAAACCTTCTTCGTACTTTTGTCGGAAAAGTCAAAAAGTACCTCGTATGAAAAATGACAAAAGATTCCTTTCATATCCTTTACTAAAAACTCACCGAAGGGTAAAATTGGATTTAAACAATTTTAGGTGGATGGAAATAATATTACATATTGAGGAAACATGTATGTGGATGATAAAATACACCCCAGTAAATACCAAAGTATAAACAATCTTGGATAAAAATGAGATTGTGATATTTCTCTTACCTTGGGCCCGATATGCTTTGTATGTGTCCGAAACTCCTGTATAATGATTTAAATAATGTCATTGACTTATTACAGAATCATATTAATTGTTATGATATCATATATGGTTCACTTATGACTTTATATTACCCGTTCTATTGTAAATTCCATGTTAAAGAGCGTTTTGGGTAAAATTGTTTCATTTGTCGTCTGTATTTTGACTTGTAATTATTCATATGATTAATTAGATCATGATTACTTAATTACATAATATAAAACATTATTTATATATAATATATATTCAGAATATACATATATATAATAAATCAGTAAATGGAAAGAAATACACCGTTCATGGAGACGGTAGGCCGCACGTACGCATGAACGCTGTTTTTGTTTCCTTATTGAGTTGGATGGAATTAAGTAGATGACATAAATATATATACACATAAATCCACTATCATTATTATGTCATATATTTCATGATTACTTATTATATATACTTTATAATCATTCATGAATGGTTAAAGTGGAGAATGAATCTCATCGCGTCGTGGAGACGGTAGTCCGTACGTACGCACGAGCGATGATATCATTCTCATGATAGTGGGACTGTATTGGAGTGTATGTATACTATTTCAGAATCAATATCACTTTAAATTAATAATATATAGTTATTATTTACACCATTATACCCATCCAAGTAAGGTGGTGGTGGAAAATAGATTACACCACGGCGTGGAGACGGTATTCCGTACGTACGCACGCGTGGTGATTTCCTTTTTCCGTAGGATGGATAGAAGGTTAATTAGAGTTGTTTCATATTTATAATAACATATATGTATATAATAAATACTTATGTTATTACTTTATCATGAAACAACTAAAGAAGAAGAAGTTGAAGAAGAAAGAAATTGAAAAAGATCGGTAATGGATATTACCTCTTTTTGACGCGCCTTCTCTTAACCTCCACTTAAAGAACTAAGGATGGTCTTTGAAGAAGACCAGGACCTCTAGGATGATACTAGGAAAGTAGAGAAGAGATTTTTTCAGGGGTTGGCCGAGCTTTAATGCTCAAATTGGTGTGAGGAGGAGAGGGAGGAGGTGCCCTTTTATAAGGGAGGAGAGGGGCACCTTAGGAAAATCTCAAAATATTATTTTATATTAAGGTCAAATTCGGTTTATAATGGTTCCAAAGGGTCTTATTTCGAAGATAAAGTGGGTATGGGTCTAAATCCTCTCATCCAATAGGATTTATACAAGTTTAGGTTATTAATTTAACCTTATCAATTAGATTTAACTCTAAGTTAAATAATTTAACTTTTACCGTGTCTTTTTTTTTCTTACACTATATGGTTAATAAACATACTATAACAAGCCAAACGAACCCCAAGTTGTTTATTATTAATATATCTATCCTTATCTAAGTCCTTTGGCCGAACCTTATATTTTTAGGAATAAAATAACAATTAATAATATAATATTTGTTTTAAAAACTAATTTATGTCAATTTTGACACTATTTGGTACATGATTTTTATGAAATTCATAACAGAATGATAAGTTCTGAAAAAGTTACTTAAATACACCATAACATGTCATATTAACCTCTAAAATTAGTTTAAGTCATAAAAAGGCTCAAATTACATTTATTTGGGCATTTATAACATCAATTATGTCAATAAGACAATTACTGCATCATCTTTGTGTCATAATAAATGATAATTATTTAATCCCTAAAAATTATAAATAAATTCCTATGATGTAGATAACTTTATTAGATTTCTATAGACTATTCATGTTCTAAGTTTCATGAAGTGTTTTACTAAATTAAAATTATTATACTTATAAGATTTAAGAAAGTGACATGTTGTCACATTCTTTGGTTTTAATACTAATTAAATTATTTTCATGGACTGAAGTCCATTAAATGAATCTAATCCAACCCTTAGGTGATATGGATCGACTTTTAGTCATCCAATAGTATTTTTACATGTTTTAGGATAATTTTATAATATTATATTTACCCTTAATTACCCGATTTACCTTTAACTATGGTAAATAAAATTTACCGTAGTTACTATTCATAATTCCTAAAAATAAAAAGTAGCTTATTAACATAATTTGGATCCACTGATTCCAAATATGGAATCCATTTTTCCAAATTCAATACACGAAAGTTGCAGAAATTAAATTAAAATTAACCCCATTGTAGAAAGAAAATGGGTTTTTATTTAAAACATTGCAAAAGATTGAATTGATTTAACCTACGAATTCAAGGTAAAATCATTGTTAATGACATAAATTATATTAAATGGTAAAAATATATTCTATTTATACTTTAAAACCATTCAATATTATATTTTAACCACATAAGATATTACGATGAAAAAAGTTGTTTTTAATTAAAATATAGCGTGTTTTTACTATTCATTAAAATAAGAAAGTCATCAGAATAAAATGAAAAATTTATCCAAAGTAAATTTTTATTTCTTGATTCCAAAGAATAATTTTATTTTGTCAAATGGAAATTATAAACATGTCAAAAACTATATTTAAAGTGGTTGCGCCATCAAAAGGCGGAAAAACTGCATTTTTTGAAAAATACTTATTTTACACGAAATTTTTTTTTTGTTCTTATACCAGGTTCTAGAAAATGCGTAAGATGAATAATAATGTTATAAAATTCAAATTTTAGTTAACACTATTCATAACGGCTGGTTCATAACAGTATTATAATAATATATCGTTGTTTAGTAAATCCCGGTATTGCATACAACACACGCTATCAAGGAAGGTCGCGATTGCGTGTAATGCAAGCCAAGTCAGGGTTGCGTGTAGTTCACGACTCCTTTGTTGTTGCGTATAATATAATCCAACCATATTATATATATATATATATACACTCAATGTTGCGTAGAATAACTTCTATCAAACGAACTTGAAATTGTGTGTAACAAGAGCCAAGAAAAGTGTTGCGTATACTGCAAGCTAATACGGTGTTGCGTATAGCGCAAGATAATCTTGGTGTGTCGTATAATAGAAGATATTAATGAAATTAAAAAAAATGTATCTTATAAAATCTCAGGTTGTTACATTCTACCCCCCTTAAAATGAATTTCGACCTCGAAATTCGTCGGGGTTATAAATGGTTTACTATTCGAAAGTTTCTTTAATAGAAACCCACATCGTAAAAAGGAATACCAAAACCAATCCTTAAAAACAAAAGTATGAAATGTAACAGTTACCCAAATAAACTAATCACTAGGTTTCCACATAGGTGAAAATATGGATATGGAAGAGAAATCTAACCATCATGTTCTGATGGAGAGTTGTAGAGAACATGGTTATAAAAAATCCAACAATCACAAAGCCATAGATTTGTGATTATCTAAGGTACCATCTGATTCCTCGGATATAAGGGCAGTAGGAAAACATTTTTGGTTTTTCGAGATCATTTCCCTAAAGTTGATGAAATTGGAAGTAGAAGAAATGCTTTCGTGATTTTGGTATAGTCTCACCGTTTGTCGTTCTTTGGACAATTTCCACTTCATCTCTTAAAGAAATGAAGTTGAATTTGTCATTCGTGATGTGTTAGAAGATCATGTGATAGAATGATGGGTCATTCCATCTGTCTCAAACAAAAGGTTAGAAAAGTTATCAAAAAAAATACATAAGTCCATCTACAGTGAGATTAATCATATATGGTTCCTAAAATGGACTTATACTTCATATATCATACTACTTAATATAATAAAACTAGTTTCTACTAAACAGGGACTTCCTGTAGGCCAGTGGTAGGCGATAAAGGCCAATCGCACTTCGGTTGTGGGTTCGATTCCCACAGCCATGTCTGACGCGATGGGTTGTCTCCCATCCTGCAGGTTGTCCTTTTTCTAAAACTACATTACTATAACATCCCATAAATAATATCAAAAAAAATTATCCTTAAACAATACTAAATTTTGTCCAACATAATCCATTCCAATCTTTAGGCTTATCTAAAATACTTCAGTCCTTTACCATGTATTCTCTTTAAAAATGAATACCCATTAAACCTTAGTGAAAACATGAATGCTGTCAAAAGTTAACTCTTTCCTCATACCAAAATCCAAAAATTCTATATACTCAAACCATGATATAACCTTCTCCTTATATCAGTCATGAACTCATGAATACTATCAAACATCTAATTTTCTCCTTATCCCTTCATTATGCGCATACCATCTGCTTACCAAAAATATCTCAATTACTTTCCATGGTTACCAGTAACATAAAATTATTGAAAACCACAATAGACCAATACATAAATATTCCAATATTCCACGATACTATACACAACATTATTTTGGATTCCATTACATAAACACTTAATCATTCCACCACATCGTTTTCATATTCAACATCGCCAATGGTGATTGCATGTGACTTCCCTTTGTCCTTTGCCTTAAGTGGTTGCTCACGTCGATCATCACTAACCCTTGGATTAGGGCATTTATTAGCATAATGCCTCATTTCCTTGCACTTGAAGCATTGAAGTGTTGTTGGTGCGTTCTCTACAGTCTTTTCTTTATTCACATCATTAGAAACCCTTTTTCCATTACTTCGACACTCAGCTTCTCGATGACCTTCTTTTCCACACTTAAAACATTTTATAGTCCCTTTAAGACAATCTCCACCATGCTTCTTTCCACACTTTGAGCATAAGGAAACATTCATCTTCTTTTCACCATTATTCTGAGATTTCTCCTTGAACTCTATCTTTCATTTCTTGTCAAAACTATGAGATGGATAAGTAACACCAACTTCCCTTTCTACCTTGATAGCACAACTCACAATTTCTTCATAGCTACTGAAGTCTCTTATATCTATTGCCCTTCTAATATTTGGTTTTAAGCCACTGAAGAATCGATCAACTTTACTTTCAGTTTGGATGACAAATCCAGATGCATACCATGCAAGCCTTATAAAATTCGCTTCGTATATACCAACAGATTCATCAACCATTTGCTTTAGTTCAAGAAACTCATTTTGCTTCTTTGTTCAAAGAATACGAGGGAAGTACTTATTGAAAAATATGTTCTGGAACTCATCCCATTCCATGGACTCAATTTCATCTCTTGGCCTCGTATTCTTGATAAGATTCCACCATTGATCAACTTCACCTTCCAAACGATATACTGCTAAGATGACTTTATCATGTTCAGAACATTGAAGAACTGAAAATATCTTTTCAGTGGTACTGATCCATTGTTCAGCAACAAGTGGATCGGAAGACCCACTGAAAGAAGGTGGACGTTGCCTCATGAATGACTCAATAGAATATTGTTCCCTTCTCTGCTCATTTGGAAGTCCAGAATGACTCATAGCTTGTGTAAGTATAACAATAAGATTTTGCACTCTATCTCACATAACATTTGTTTGTTCACGAGGAAAATCATTACATTGTCCATTTCATTGATCAACACGGTTCCTTCGGGTTCCAGCCATCGTCTAAAACCCAAAAATAATAGTGTGAGAGGCAAAAATTATGATAGGGAAAACAACATAATAAAGGGGGATTACCTTCAATATCTAACATCTTAGGTTTAATTATATGATCGTTAGCGTAATTCTAGTACAATAACCTATACGTATACTTAACCTTAGGGACATCCCTAGACATACCTTCGAAATATCTCTAGGGATCTCACTAACGTTTTCGCATCCTAGTTTCCAAAGGTTGACTAAACCTTTCCTCTAATGCCAACTGTAGAGACCCGAAGCCTGACGTACATGGACATTACATTACTTTTGCGGAATACTTAGTACATAACAAAAACACCCACACAAGGATTGTAATAGTTTAGTGTCTTTGGAAACTCGGAATATAATCTTCTAATCGTGGTGAAAGATCTTCAACATCTCCCATAAAGATATTCTTTTTTTACCAAAAACCTTTCTTTATATCCTGGGGAAAAGAAAACATAAAAGGGTGAGATCAAATGCTCAGTAAGGGTAAACAAAAGAAATATCAATCTCGTCATTCTCATAAGAACATAACATTTTGGAAATCTTAACCTGCAAAAGAGAACATAATTTCATAACATGGGATAAATCATAGTAGTGAAATGAAATCCCATTAATCATAACATAAAACATGAAACTTTGTGGCATACTCACATAATCATAGAGAATCATATCTTATTAGTCAAGACTCATTGCCAAGACTATCTTAGTGGACAAAGTCCATTTCTGAACCGAGTCACCCCCGTTTCAGTCCTGTTTCACTGAACCGGTATAACCTACCATTCCAGCCATGTCTATCTCATGAGATATAAAATCTTTACCCAATGCATTGGAGGGAGATATAGGTCCCACCCATCTCATAATGATACCATTCTTATGTGTGCCACAAAATCATAAATCATACATCATTGCATAACCCATGTAATAAAAATGGGAATCTTAAACATCGTGACATCATAAAACAATTCATATAAGATAAAGGAATTCATAAATATAATTCCATCACAACATAATAAAATAAATGTAATAATAGGGATAGAAACAGAACCCTTTATTATCTTATATAGAAAACAATTTTGATAAAACACTTGAACTCCATTCTTGAGGAAAATATCCTTTCTGCTTCAAAAACACTTTTCCTTTCTTAACATGTCGTACAATTCTAAACTAAAAGAAGTTGATTAAAAACAAACTTGAAAAATTTTAAAGGAAGATTCTTGGAAATAATGTTCTAAAAATCCATTCATGCCATATAAGTTAAAAAAACATTCTTCGTACTTTTGTCGGAAAAGTCAAAAAGTACCTTGTACGAAAAACGACAAAATATTTCTTTCATATCATTTACTAAAAACTCACCGAAGGGTAAAATTGGATTTAAAAAATTGTAGGTGGATGGAAATAATATTACATATTGAGGAAACATGGATGTGGATGATAAAATACACCCCAGTAAATACCAAAGTATAAACAATCTCGGATAAAAATGAGATTGTGATATTTCCCTTACCTTAGGCCCGATATGCTTTGTACGTGTCCGAACCTCCGGTATAATGATTTAAATAATGTCATTGACTTATTACAGAATCATATTAATTTTTATGATATCATATATGGTTCACTTATGACTTTATATTACCCGTTCTTTTTTAAATTCCATGTTAAAGAGCATTTTGGGTAAAATTGTTTCATTTGTCATCCGTGTTTTGACTTGTAATTATTCATATGATTACATAGATCATGATTACATAATTCTAGAATATAAAACATGATTTATATAAAATATATATTCAGAATATACATATATATAATAAATCAGTAAATGGAAAGAAATACACCGTTCATGGAGACGGTAGGCCGTACGTATGCATGAACGCAATTTTTGTTTCCTTATTGAGTTGAATGGAATTAAGTAGATGACATAAATATATATACACATAAATACAGTATCATTATTATGTCATATATTTCATGATTACTTATTATATATACTTTATAATCATTCATGAATGGTTAAAGTGGAGAATGAATCCCGTCGCGTCGTGGAGACGGTAGTCCGTACGTATGCACGAGCGATGATATCGTTCTCATGATAGTGGGACTGTATTGGAGTGTATGTATACTATTTAAGAATCAATATCACTTTAAATTAATCATATATAGTTATTATTTACACCATTATACCCATCCAAGTAAGGTGGTGGTGGAAAATAGATTACACCACGGCGTGGAGACGGTATTCCGTACGCACGCACGCGCGGTGATTCCTTTTTTCCGTAGGATGGATAGATGGTTAATTAGAGTTGTCTCATATTTATCATAACATATAAGTATATAAGAAATACTTATGTTATTACTTTATCATGAAACAACCAAAGAAGAAGAAGTTGAAGAAGAAAGAAATTGAAAAAGATCGGTAATGGATATTACCTCTTTTTGACGCGCCTTCTCTTAACCTCCACTTAAAGAACTGAGGATGGTCTTTGAAGAAGACCAGGACCTCTAGGATGATACTAGGGAAGTGTATAAGAGATTTTTTCAGAGGTTGGCCGAGCTTGAATGCTCAAATTGGTGTGAGGAGGAGAGGGAGGAGGTGCCCTTTTATAAGGGTGGAGATGGGCACCTTAGGAAAATCTCAAAATATAATTTATATTAAGGTCAAATTTGGTTTATAATGGTTCCAAAGGGTCTTATTTCGAAGATAAAGTGGGGATGGGTCTAAATCCTCTCATCCAATAGGATTTAGACAAGTTTAGGTTATTATTTTAACCTTATCAATTAGATTTAATTCCTAGTTAAATAATTTAACTTTTACTGTGTCTTTTTGTTTTCTTAAACTATATGGTTAATAAACTTACCATAACAAGCCAAAAGAACCCCAAGTTGTTTATTATTAATATATCTATCCTTAGCTAAGTCATTTTGCCGATCCTTAGATATTTAGGAAACAAATAACAATTAATAATATAATATTTGTTTTAAAAACTAATTTATGTCAATTTTGACACTATTTGGTACATGATTTTTATGAAATTCATAACAGAATGATAAGTTCGAAAAAAGTTTCTTAAATAAACAAAAACATGTTATATTAACCTAGAAAATTAGTTTAAGTCATAAAAAGTCTCAAATTACATTTATTTGGGCATTTATAACATCAATTATGTCAATAAGACAATTACTGTATCATCTTTGCGTCATAATAAATGATACTTATTTAATCCCTAAAAATTATAAATAAATTCCTATGATTTGGATAATTGTATTATCTTTCTGGATACTATTAATGTTCGAAGTTTCATGAAGTGTTTCACTAAATTAAAATTATTATACTTATAATATTTAAGAAAGTGACATGTTGTCACATTCTTTGGTTTTAATAATAATTAAATTATTTTCATGGAAAAAAGTCTATTAAATGAATCTAATCCTACCCTTAGGTGATATGGGTCGACTTTTAGTCATCAAATAGGATTTTGACATGTGTTAGGGCATTTTTTTAATATTATATTTACCCTTAATTACCCGATTTACCTTTAACTATGGTAAATAAAATTTACCGTAGTTACTATTCATAATTCCCAAAAATAAAAAGTAGCTTATTAACATAATTTGGATCAACTGATTCCAAATATGGAATCCATTTTTCCAAATTCAATACACAAAAGTTGCAGAAATTAAATTAAAATTAATCACGTTGTCGAAAGAAAACGGGGTTTTCTTTAAAACATTGCAAAAGATTGAATTGATTTAACCTACGAATTCAAGGTAAAATCAATGCTAATGACATACATTATATTAAATGGTAAAAATATATTCGATTTATACTTTAAAACCATTCAATATTATACTTTAACCACATAAGATATTACGATGAAAAAAGTTTTTTTTAATTAAAATATAGCGTGTTTTTACTATTCATTAAAATAAGAAAGTCATCAGAATAAAATGAAAAATTTATCCAAAGTAAATTTTTATTTCTTGATTCCAAAGAATAATTTTATTTTGTCAAATGGAACTTATAAACATGTCAAAAACTAGATTTAAAGTGGGTGCGCCATCAAAAGGTGGCAAAACTGCATTTTTTAAAAAATACTTATTTTACCCGAAAATTTTATTTTGTTCTTATACCATGTTCTAGAAAATGAGTAAGATGAATAATAATGTTATAAAATTAAAAATTTAGTTAACACTATTCATAACGGCTAGTTCATAATAGTATTATAATAATATATCGTTGTTTAATAAATCCCGGTATTGCGTACAACACACGCTATCGAGGAAGGTCGCGATTGCGTGTAATGCAAGCCAAGTCAGGGTTGCATGTAGTGCACGACTCCTTTGTTATTGCGTATAATAGAATCCAACCATATTTTATATATATATATATATATATACACTCAATGTTGCGTAGAATAACTTCTATCAAACGAACTTGAAATTGTGGGTAACAAGAGCCAAGAAAAGTGTTGCGTATACTGCAAGCTAATACGGTGTTCCGTATAGCGCAAGATAATCTTTGTGTGTCATACAATAGAAGATATGAATGAAATTAAAAAGAATGTATCTTATAAAATCTTGGGTTGTTACAACAAAGGTCACCCGAGATAACCCATACTAGGATTCCATGTAGGAAAACATGGATATGGAAGATAAACTAAGGGTCAAGTTCTGATGGAGAGAGATAGAAAACATAATCATGAGAAAGTTAACAACAAGAAAACCAAAAACTTGTGATGGGGCAAACGGTCATAAGTTTCCCAGTAGGAAAAGTAAACGGACAACATTTTTTTTAATTTATATTTCATAAGGATGAGGAATTTATTTATTAGATAGACTAAGAACATAAAGAGATATACTTACTTTTTAAGTAGAGTTTTATTCTTTAATAAATTTCTACCAATAACTCATTTTTTTCAAATGATTAGTATTCAAGATGACTTGGTCACACCGAAAGTGCTAGAATCAACTTCTAAGGGATCACATGATCTACAAAGTATAAACTATATATTTAGCCTGTCTATAGAGATTAATCCGAACCAAAACAGTTAGTACAAGATTAGATGATACCCCAAAAGGATATTCCTTTAGAGAAAGAAGCATTAATTTTAATTTCTAAAATTAAACCAACAATACCCCAAAGTTAAATAAATATCATTCAATAAACAATTGTTCTTAAAATCCTTCAATATAAACCAAAATAATATTGAAACCCAAAACTTAGATGAATTTGGTTATATAGTCTTGCATGTCAAATTGTATCTCCAAATGACATCGACTACTCTTAAAGTCACATACTTAAAAGTAATTAACCTTATCACCTATTCTCTATTATAGGTTAATAATTCCCATAAATAACCCAAATCACTATAAATTCACAATAAAAACATATAAAAAATCCCCCATTACTCCTCAAATGAAATCCCATAGTATTCTATTTTCATTAGGCATATAGTGTTCCCAGCAGAGCGAACGTCTTCAAAAATAACATTTATCACCTAATCACAAAATCATTTTCCTATACTAAGGGTATTCATTTGATAATACATAAGATCCCAAATCAATTTATTATTGATCAATAAAATCATTTAACTAAAAGAATTAGTCACACTAACTAGGGACTTCACATAGTCTAGTGGTAGGTAATAAATCCCAATTGCACTTTGGTTGTGGGTTCGATTCCCACAGCTTTGTCCAATTAGATGGGTTGTCACATGGTCTACGTGTTATACTTCTTCAAAAACTATATTTTATAGCATTACCAAAATGATATAAATTCATCAAAATAACCATAACATAATTTAACCACAAATTTTATCTCATACCTTGCATTTTCATCCCAAAATATAATAACTTGTGATTTCCTCAAACCCAATGATCATATAAAACCAAATGGTTATTTATAACTCTATCCACAAAAGAAAAGATAATTATTCCTCAAATATTATTTTAATATGACAAACTGCAGGGTTACAAATACAAGAGAAAATTATTCCAAAGTAATCCCGTCAACAAGGATCACTAATACTTTTAAACATTTCTCCAACCATTTATTTCTTCATAGCTTCTTCTTTGACCAAAAAAATATCATATAGAATAGAGAATTCACTTAGGTAATGGCTAGGTCCCATATATTTATGGAAAATTACTATAAATGGATTATTGGGACTATTTTTATTTTATTCCATAATACTCTTCATTTTTCCTCGGCAATTCTTTACTCTATGTCCTTCTTTCCCACACGTAAATCATTTCTTTGTTCCATTAAGACACTTCCTTGGGTGTCTCCTTCCACATTTCTTGAATGATGGAAATTGATGATTCTTTTCTACATGGTCTCCACTGTTGGAGCTCTTTTTATTCATCACCTTTCTCTTCTTTGTTGAGTTCGGGAGTTGGTTAATAAATATGTTGTTGATCATATTTTTGGAAAACTGATTTGGAATGAACATGATATCTTTTAATCCCATAAATATTCCATTTTGTTGCTCATATCCACCACTATTGCCACCTTATACATCATACTCAAAGTTACTATGACTTCCTTGGAATCCATCCATTGACTAAAACCAGAAAGCATTGTGTGAGTAACAGTAGTCATAAAATCATTTAGAGAGTATCATGACACCATATTTTCAATTTGAAACACCATAGTATTAACCAAGGTCATTTATTCTCATTTTATATTAAAATTATTCAAATCGGTTTGTAAATAAAATGTAAATTATCTGGAGCATATCCCATGGGAGTGTCGTAACCAAGAGTACTGCAAGGCTTGTTGTCGTGTATCAATTCCTGTTCGAGTCTTGATCAAAGCAGTGTTTTCGGGTTTTACCCCTAGTTACATCTATGTCAGATCCACCTCTACCTACTCATATCCAAACAAGGATGGACTGCTTGGAAAACTCACAATATCTCTTCAATACAACAATTTTAGGAAGTTCTTCTATACTAATACTGAAAGCCTATCTTAGGGCTATATGCTCTAATCAGAGTTTATCTAAATCTAGTTTCCAAGGTTTGTACTAAACTTCCTCTGATATCAACTGTAATGCCCCAACCCCAGAATCCCAGATTTGGTGCATTATTACGTATCATTAGCAAGATCACAAAAGATCAAGTCTCGAAAGACTGATTAGTTTAGTAGCCTTGGAAGTACTAGATACATTCATAAGGTTTACATTACATCATACAATGGAAAACTACAACAACATTGTTTCTATAGAAAACACTAGGATCTCATAGTCTATCCCTGTAGGTTATTCATAATATACTTCTTCGCATCCTGGGAAAAATAAAACATAAAAATGGGTGAGCTCAGATGCTCATTAAGGATAACAATATAACGGAAACTTTCATAAATAAGCATAAATATTTAAGGAAATGTATAGAACTAAAACAAAATCCTTTTCAATATAAATTTCATCATAATATAGAAAATATAAATCAAAATAATGACTTTTACTTACTCACATGGATATCCTACTAGTCGAATAATCACATGCAATATCAATAGCAACTTTTATAATGATGGAATGCATAATGCTAGACTTTCATAACCATATAGTCAACGCCTTGTACCAAGACTGCAAATAAGATTTTTTCAAGGCCTTGTGCCAAGACACTAGTTTGTCTCATGAGACCTACTAATGCATCGAGGAGAAATAGAGGGCTCCACCTGTCAATTACTAAGTCCAATGTATCTCTCATATGAAAAGTTTGAAACATAACATAAACATTCATATTTAAAACTAGCATACGAAATGTCAATACTTTATCCACAAACCATGAATGGTATAATAATTGCATATCCACAGTCAAAAATAACTCATTAAATACAATATGGAAGATTTTATTGTAACAGATTAACCTCAATCGAGAATAATAAATGATATTGACATAGATGAAAATAATCATCAAAAATATTTGAGAGAAATACCCCCCTTTTCTTGAAAAAATTTAAAAGTCACATTATTTGTCAAGAAGATGTTTAAAAATAGATTTTTGAATCAAAGTCTCCCATACCACTTTGTAACTTTTAAAAGGAATTTTAATTTTAAAACATTAATGTCCATATAAATAAATCCTTAAAAATATTTTTAAACCATGGATATTAATGAGAAAGATTTAAAAGAATAAATCTTTAAAACATTTAAAATGATATTTTAGTTAGAGTTCATAACCAAATGAGAGACACTTGAATACAAATAATTAAGGTAATAAAAACTTTATAATATCATGAGAATAAAGTAATTAATGATATACTATATCAAAGTACAGTATATACACCAAACAAAAGTGAGTTGGCGCATAACAACAAAGAAGAATCAATGGAATGTAAGTTGAGATGAAATCCCTTATAAAGACCGTACCCTTAGGTTAAGGATAAATCAATGACATAATTATTTGTGAAAAATATAAATACACTAAATATGATTGGATAATTGGTGTAAATAAATCAATGGACATTCACACATATTCTTGTAAAAACAACACCAATGAAATGGATGTTTAACTCAATGAATGGAGATTGAGTTAAAATTATTCTTATCAAGTTCATAATGATGAATTGAGAATTTATCAATGGATTAATTATGTGTATCAAAATTATATCCACACAAAGGGGAGTGGAAATTACTATATAAGTAAATAAATAGCGATTTCACACGTAATCTTAGAGTAAAGTAATCAATGAAGTTTGCGTAAAACCGAATGAGTGGAAATTGAAATTTGAAATTCCCTTACCGATTTGGTAACATACGAAACATACACCCCAAGAAAGAAGGATCATACAGTTATGATGTAAATACCAATAAATTAAATTAGAGTATGCAAACCATACAATCATGGGCAGTACATACACCACACAAAAGGTAATAGTGGAAAATATAGCATGAATCTCACTGGAATAAAAGTGAGATAAAAACCCCTTACTTCGTTGTAATCAATCGATTGGTATGATAAAAAATTAATAACCACCAAATGAATCATAGAATACCATTAATATAAAGAGAATCATGATAATATATATCAAATGGAGGTATACAATGTAACACCCGAGAATTTTATAAGAAATATTTTGTTTTTATTTTATATAAATCATCAAAGGAATCTTTCACTACACACAACACTAGCTTGGCTTGCTTTACACGCAATCACGACCTTCCTTAATAGCTTGCGTCGTATGCAATACTGAGTTTCACTAAACAATGATATGTTATTAAAATATTATTAAAACTAGCCGTTATGAATAGTAATACCCAATTTTTGAAATTTTGTAATTTTTATTTTTCAAAACGGACTTCATTTTTGGATTCATAATATCGAAATTAGCCTAGGGTGAAATTTTGGTATTTTTCTGGAAACTTTCAATTTTTGATGAATAGTGAAAACATTGTGTTACTATTTAAAAACTGACTTTTTATTTAAATAATTATTTATTTTATTTGAATTTATTTTAGGTAAAAATTGATACATAATACCTATATAAGTTCAATGCAATTCATTGAAGTCATTTTATAATAATTTTAGATATATAAAAATTTTATCGAACTTTTCCCCGTCTTTTACCCACCTCCTAGGAGAATTTATAAATTTACATAAAACATAATTTTACCGCTTCTGTGAGTGGAATTTCAAAAATATGAGAGACATGGTTGATGTAACTAAGTAAAATGTGGTTCAATGAGATGAAAATAATTTTTGGTGAATAGTAACTTTTTACCTTTTTTTACCATGGTTAAAAGTAAATAGGGTAATTAAAGGTAAAAATGATATTATTATTACCCTAACACATGTACTAATTCTATTGGGTAAGTTTAATTCGACCAAAAACAACCTTAGGAATAAAATATGACCATTTAGTCCCACTTGGATTAGATTAGGACATTTATTATTAATTTATTTAAAGAAGGGTTAAAATAGTTAAAATCAAAGTTTAATAAGTAAATAATTTTTAATATAGGGTTATACATAAGATAAATTCGACTATAAATATTCATTAGAAATCTAAACAGAGTTCCTACATAATGGTATTTTATTTTTAATTTTTAGATATTAAATAATTTAATTTATTTATGACACAATGATGATGCAGTAATTATCTTATTAATGAAATATTGACATAATTGATGTTATAAATACCCAAATAAAGGTAATTTGAGGCTTTTTATGAATTACACTAATTTTATATGTTAATATGACATGTTAGTATTGATTTAATTAACTTTTTTCGAACTAATCATTCTGTTATGATTTTAACAAAAATCAATTACTAAATAGTGTCAAAATTGACATACAATAGTTTTTAAAACAAATATTATATTATTAATTGTTATTTTATTCCTAAAAATCTAAGGTTCGGCCAAATGAATTAGATAAGGTTATATATATTAATAATAAACAACTTGGGGTTCTTTTGTCTTGTTATAGTAAGTATATTAACCTTATAGTGTAAGAACACAAAAAGACACGGTAAAAGTAAAATTATCTAACTTAAAGTTAAATCTAAATGATAATGTTAAAATAGAAACCTAACCTTTTCCAAATTCTATTGGATGAGAGAATTTCGACCCATCCCCAACTTAGCATCTAAATAAATTAATTTGGAGCTATTTAAAACCGAATATGGCTTTATAATAAAATAATATTTTTAGTTTTTCCAAAGGTGCCCATGTCCTCCCTTATAAAAGGGAACCTCCTCCCTCTCTTCCTCGCCCCACTTTGAGCCTTCAAGATCAGAAAAACCATGCCAATTTCTTATCTCCACTTCCCTAGAAACATCCTAGAGGTCCTGGTCTTCTTCAAAGACCAATTTTAGTGCCCTAAAAGGAGGTCTCAAAGAAGCGCTTCAAAGAAGAGGTAATGTCTGTTACCGATTCTTTCAACTTTATTTCTTCTTCAAATTCTTCTTATTTAGTTGTTTCATTATGAATTAAGAACATCAGTATCACTCATATACGGATATGTTATTATAAGTATGAAACAACCCTATTTCACCATCTATCCATCCTATGGAAAATGAAATCAACGCGTGTGTGTACGTACGAAATATCGTCTCCACGTCGTGGTGTAAACTATTTTCCACCACCACCTTACTTGGATGGGTATAATGGTGTAAATAATGAATATATATGATTATTGTAAAGTGATATTGATTCTTAAATATTATACATACACTCCAATACAATTCCACGATCAGGGGAATGATATCATCGCTCGTGCGTACGCACGGAATACCGTCTCCACGATGTGATACGACTCATTCTACATGATTTTCATTGAATAATGATTACATAAATGAACTGAGTGAATAAATATGATATATATTACACTAATAACATTCTGTAAATGAGTTATCTATAACCTAAAAAGAATAATAACAATTTATTTGACAAAACATGCATAAGAACAAAAAGTAATAAACACCTGAATAACAAGTAGTAATGAAATATTACTAATAATAAGCTAATAATATGACCATATATGATATCATAACAATGATTATGATTATAGAATAAGTCAATAACATTATTTAAATCATTATACAGGAGGTTCGGACACTTACAAAGCAAATCAGACCTAAGGTAAGGGAAATATCACAATCTCATTTTTATCCGAGATTGTTTATACTTTGGAATTTACTGGGGTGTATTTTATCATCCACATCCATGTTTCCTCAATATTTAATATTTTTATCCTTCTAAAATAGTTTATATACAATTTTACCCTTCGGTGAGTTTTTAGTAAAAGATATGAAAGGAATCTTTTGTCGTTTTTTGTACGAGGTACTTTTTTGAATTTTTCGACAAATGTACGAGAAGAATGTTTTTTTTAACTTATACGGCATGAATGGATTTTTAAAACATTATTTCCATGAATCTTTCTTTACAAGTTTTCAAGTTTATTTTTAATCAACTTCTTTTAGTTCAAAATTATATGACATGTTAAGAAAGAAAAATGTTTTTGAAGTGGAAAGGATATTTTCCTCAAGAATGGAATTCAAGTGTTTTATCAAAATTATTTTCCATCTAAGATAATATAGGGTTATGTTTCTATCCCTATTATTACATTTATTTTATTATGTTGTGATGGAATTATTTTTATGAATTCCTTTATCTTATATGAATTGTTTTATGATGTCACGATGTTTAAGAATCCCATTTTTATTACATGGGTTATGCAATGATGTATGATTTTTTATTTTGTGGCACACATAAGAATGGTATCATTATGAGATGGGTTAGAACTATATCTCCCTCCAATGCATTGGGTAGTGATTTTTATATCTCATGATATAGACATGGATGGAACGGAAGGTTAAACCGGTTCAGTGAAATAGGACTGAAACGAGGAATGAACTCGATTCAGAAATGGACTTTGTCCACTAAGATAGTCTTGGAAATGAGTCTTGACTAATAATAAATGATTCTCTATGATTATGTGTGTATGCCACAAAGTTTCATGTTTTGTGTTATGATTATTGGGATTACATTTCACTACTATGATTTATCCCATGTTATGAAATTATGATCTCTTTTGCAGGTTAAGATTTCCAAAATGTTATGTTCTTATGAATATGATGTGATTGATATTTCTTTTGTTTACCCTTAATGAGCATTTGAGCTCACCCTTTTGTATGTTTTCTTTCTCCAGGTCAGGAAGAAGGTTATTATGTAAGATATTCCAAAAGGGACTATAGATATGATGAAATAAATGGGAGACAATGTAGATGCTTTATGAACCAGTTGTTTATGTTTCCCAATTTCTAAAGACACTATACCTATATGGTCCTTTCCTGGTTTTGTTATATGTTGTAATAAGTGTGCTTCAATTTTGAAGTATTAACAATGTATGTAAATTATGGGTCGTTATATACAATACACCACATCCAATAATTAAGTGGCGAACATTGGAAATCTCACAGAATTAAATGTGAGATAAGAAACCCCTTAATTTGTACTTTTCCTTGGTCGATGGTAGTTTAACCTCCTATATAATGGTTAAATAATTGTTATTAAATTATAAATAAATCATATACATTAATATGATATCATATATGATCTTTTAATATTTCTTTGTTAATAATATTTTAGTATTATCGTCGTTTCGGGTGTTAACGGATACCTTTTTTTATATGCTTTGTTTCATAAGTAGTGTTTGTTATGAATAGGATGCATCATATTCATGTTCAGAATGATATTAGGTCTTTAAAAATTATTTTTAATCATCTAATAAACATTATTCTTGAATGGATTACGATGGGGAATGAATCTCATTGCATTCGTGGAGACGGTAATCCGTACGTGCGCACGAGCGACAATATCATTCCTTTAATATTAAAATAATATTTAATTGGATGTTATATCATATATACAGAATCATTATCATGTTATATTTATTATTTACATCAATTATACACCATTATTATACCCATCCAAATAATAATGTATTTAATAACAATTACACCACGACATGGAGACGGTAATCCGTACATACGCACGTATGGTGACATGTCATTCAAAGGATGGATAGAGTAATGAATATGGTTGTACCATATTTATAATAACATCAAATTATATAGAATATACTGGAGTTATTATTTTATAATGTAAACAACAAATAAATAGGAAGTGGAAGAAGAAAGGAACTTGAAAGAGAAGATGAAATATTTACCTCTTCTTTGGGTTCTTCCATTTGATTTGATCAAAAGGGCTCTTTAGGTTGGATTTTTGAGAAAAGTAAGCCATATATGATGAATTTAGGACTGTCGAGAGGTTATTTGGGTAGGGGTTGGCCGATCCAAATGGCTTTGAAGGTCTGAATTAGAGAGAAGGGGGCGTTTTTTTTATAAGAGGAGTGAGGGGACCTTAAGAAAAGCTAGAAATATTATTTTATAATAAAATCATTTTCGGTTTCTAATGGCTCAAAAGTAGATTATTTAAAGTCTAAGGTGGGGATGGGTCAAAAATCACTCTACCAATAGGTTTTAGATAGGTTTGGGTCACTATATTAACCTTATCTTTTATATTTAACACTTAGTTAAATAGTTTGACATTTACCATGTCTTTTTGTATTTTTATATTATATGGTTAATAAACTTACTATATACTTCCAAGAGAACCCCAAGTAGTTCATTAATGATACAAATATAAATATATAAGTCTTTTTTCTAAATCTTAGATTTTTAGAAATAGAATATCAATTAACAATATAAGATTTGTTTTAAAAACTCTTTTATGTCAATTTTGACACTATTTGGTATTTTGTTTTTTCTAAATTCATAACAGCATTATTACATCAAAACAATTCATCTAACCAACCATAATATTTCATATAAACCTATAAAAGTAGTGGAATTCATAAAAAGTCTCAAATTAAATTTATTTGGATATTTATAATATTAATTATTTTAATATTTCCTTAATTAGGTAATTATTGCATCATCATTGTGTCGTAAATAAATTAACTTATTTAAAATCTAAAAAATATAAATAAAATACCATTATGTAGGAAATATTTTTTTTTCTAATGAATATTTAGTCTAATTTATCTTATGTTTAACCCTATATTAAAAATGTTTTAGTTATTAAACATTGATTTTAACTCTTTTAACTCTTCTTTGAATTAAATAATAATAAATGTCCTAATCTAATCCAAGTGGACCGAAGAGGTTCATATTTTATTCCTAAGGTTTTTTTTGGTCGAATTATACTTATCCAATAGAATTATGAAATGTGTTAGGGTAATAATAATTTCATTTTTACCTTTAATTACCCTATTTACTTTTAACTGTGGTAAATAAAAGTTAAAAGTTACTATTGACCAAAAATTATTTTTATCTTGTTGAAAAAAAATTTACTCCTTGATATTAACCATGTCTCTCTAATTTTCAAAATTCAACTCACAAAAGCGGTAAGATTAAGTTTTATGTAAATTTGCAAATGCTCCTAGGAGGTGGGTAAAAGACGGTGAAAAGTTCAATAAAATTTATATATCTAATATTATTAAAAAATGACTCCAATGAATTAAATTGAACATATATAGGTATTATTTATCTATTTTGACCTAAAATAAATTTAAATAAAATAATTAATTGTTTAAATAAAAATTCAGTTTTAAACTATGACTTAGTGTTTTTCACTAATCATCAAAAATTGAAAGTTTTGCGAAAAATACCAAAAAATCACCCTAAGCTAATTTTGATATTCCGAATCCAAAAATGAAGTCCATTCTAAAAGATAAAATTTATAAAATTTCAAAAAGTGGGTATTACTATTCATAACAGCTAGTTTGATTGGTCGCGATGTGTTAGAATCTCGAAGTTGGGTACAATGAAAGCTATTACATTATTCAAAGGGAAACTTACCATGGAAGCTTGGTGTGTTACAGTGTTAGTGATCAACTAAAATATTCTTTTTAATTCATCTAGTAATTCATGGTAATGGAAACATTATAATTTCTTAATTTTGATTTTCATGCAACTTGTAGGGCCACCAAGTTGATTTGATAGTGTGTCTCTTCTATTGCCTTAACATGACTTCGATATTCATCATAAGGTAATACTTATTTTTAAATAATGAAGAGTGTTCCATATAATTAGGTGTATTTCCTAAACATAATCACTAGATAGTGCCTCTTGAATGATGAATTGTGGAGTGGATAAAGGACAAAACATTGTTTCTATATTGTCCTTCAATAATTTCCTTCTCATGAGGAATATGTATCCTTCATCTTTTAATACAGATTCCTCATATAGATCTAACTAATGTAGAAATTTTTTCCATTTATTTATTGTGAAAAATATGGTTGGTATGGATTTATTATATTGTATTTGAAGGCGGGAAATCGAAGGGTTGTTCGGATAATTACCATTTCATTAGGTTTACTTCTTGTTGATAAAGAATATCGCTTTTCAATGAAAAAAAATCAGGCATGACTAGTCTTATTTTCCCATGTGCTTGTGATAGGATCGATTTCTCAGAGTAGATTCTTCAAGGGGAGGACCTTATTGATGAAATAAAATGTCATTGTTCGGGGGAACTTTGCAGTGAATGGTATTATGGAGAGGACTACCATCACGATTTAACATCTGACTGTAGATAGAAAGTCTACAACATATACCCTAGAGAGGACCATCTTGTTGTTTGATCTTATAGACATGCAGAACACTACCACGACACTCATCAAAATATGGGCTATGAAGATCAATCAGATTCTAGACAATCGGTAAGCCTTCATGGTAGGATTTCATGGAAGTACCTATGGAATTTCTAGAAGTAAGATTGTGGGGAGGACCTTCAAAATTTCTTATACTGTCACCATAATTTGGTATAGGTGAGTAAAATTTTGATCGACCATATATAAACATTTAAGGTATTCAAGAACACCATCATTAAGTAGAGTAGGGTCATGGACTGGCTCCCCATTTTACAATTGTCGTTGGTGGGGCTTATTTTTAGATTTCTTCCTCTGAGAGATTGGAGCCACCTATTTTGTGTGATGACTTTCATATACCTAAACTTGTTTTATTATCTCCCATGTTTCTGCCTTAATTTTTAAATTGGTATTTGGAATTTTTTAAGGGATATTTTCCTTCCCCATAATGGACACTAGGACGAACCAAATACCTCTTATTGTAATGTGGATAGTTGCTCGATCAGGTTATCTATTTATTATGGGATTTTGACCACAATCCCCCTAGACATGAGTAGGTATAAACAGATTCCTCTAAGTATATGTCATATTATATTTAAGGGAAAATTTAAATGCAGATGTGAGGGTTTTTATCCCAACTTCTAATAACCACCAATGAAATAATTTTATCCTAAAAACATGTAAAATATGGAAAAGAATATATGCATGTGCCTCCAACATTTTTAGGATATAAGGGGTGACATATGTAGCTAAAAATGGAATATATGACTATTCTATAGCTAGAGTAGGGATGTATTCCTACCTCATCCTCCATTTATTTCAAGGATATACCAATAATAATCATGTACGTGGGTAGAGATATAGGTATTCCCCCTATTTGTAGTCGCGGTCTTTCAGTTGATTTTTAGGTGATGCAAAATTATGCTGGTGAAAATGATGGGCAGGAATAGGTGTGAAATTCATGGCTTGGAAATATATTTGTTTGATGGGATTATTTTGAGGGAACATAGGTCGGGTCCTATTTCATGTGGTCTGTGTAGGTTTTTGGTATAGTGGAAGTGTGTGGATGGGTGTACCCGACTTTTATTTTACCATTAAAAATGATCAATCTGAGATCTGTAATGATGATAAAACGCCAGATCTTCATAATGGTACAAAAAACATAAAGGAAAGTGGGATGTTCTGGAACCATATAGAGGATCATCATATCTTTGTTATAATTAATTTAATTAAATGTTAATAATTACCTCGATGAAATTATCTCTCCATTGATGTTCCCAGTCACAATCCAATGTGATCTATTGTTGTTCTATGGAAGACAAGTATAGGCTTCCTCTAGAGGTGATCCACACGTTCTCCAAAAAACTGAAGGGATATCTAGGTGCTATCACACAATATCCTTCACTTGTGATGTCCGCCTTCGATCACCTTGAGATTTTCTTCCAAAGTTCTCTCCATGATTTGGTGGAGGAGGATCTCTCTCATAACTTTATAGCATTCTTGGAGGAAAGGAATTATCTCTTGGCTTGAGATTTTTCTCCAGCTCCATCATGCAAAACCATAGAGAATGGCTAAGATTTATGAGAATAATTTAATTGGGATTTATAATACTTCAAATAAAATAAATTAATTCCCCATAATTATTTATTTATTTCATTTAATTCTTAGTATGTCCCAATGTCTAATAATAACATTTGACTATTATTATTACTTGACATGCACCCAGTTAATTACACCTAATATTATTTAATTAAATAAATAATATTATTTCTCACAAATTCCTAGGAAAATTACACAAATTGTATATTAATATATGTGGCATGTATTTTTGTTTTTCCATTTTCGTTATTTCCTCCACCAAATTTATTATAACTTGAATAATGACTATTTATTTATTAAATAAATATCACTTCATTGCTCACTAATAAATTTATTATTTCACCGAAAATATATTCTCTCGAATAACTTGTGTCAAAATAAATGTGATCAGACATACTTGAATAATTACTAAACCATAATCATGAATAATATTTATTCAACTTGTTAAATGAATATTTAACTGAGATACTTGGATAGACTTAGTTTGTGACTCTTTAGGCCTCTTTCTCAATAGCATTAGGTGGATCCAGTCTAAATTCCATGGTTAATATCTAGAAACATTCCAAATGACCCATAGAGAAATAATTTAATTCTGTAATGATGTGTCACCTCCTATGAGTGCTTAATATATAATGTAATCCCTTTGTCTCGATATCTCCAATCAAGCGGGTTGCATGCTCATTCCATAAACCCATGTGCGAGATTTTTCTTTCTTTGACTTCCCAGAATTGAACTCTCTCATTCCCTACCATGTCCATGGATTTATTTAGGATATATCAATTTGATCAAAGGGCCTAAGATATCATCTTACGTTATAGAAAAGAAGGGACATATCCTTTCTAGAATTATCTATTAATGTAGTATTACTCATGATGCACCCAACATAGCATACCTTGTAGAAAATCGCTTGTCATCATAGTTTTTATCAATACATCTAAGTGCATGAGTCTTAACACCCCTCAATAATAATATTAAAGTATAAATACCAATACACACATCTGCATATAGGAATATCCAATGAACCTATGAAATGTGTATTTTCTACTGGAGGGTCTCGTTCTCATAATATCCTCCTAGATATTACCAAGTGATCACACCATGATAAGGTGCCTCAAAGTTTTATAATTCCTCACCCCTAATAGCCTATATAATTTGAGTCCCTCAAATAACATAATTTTGCCTTAGAACAGATATTCAAGAATAGTGTTATGGAACTTTCGAGTTCTCATCATAGCCAGGATCCGCTATGACCATTTAGTGAAACAACTATCCTTAGGACATTATCACATGAATTTTCATGTAGAAGAAAAATAAAGATGTGATAAGTTATTTATTAATATTCAAATCCATGAATACCAGTTTATCATGAGGTAAAAAGTAGTTGGGTCTAGGCCACCAAATTCAACAAACTCCCACTAGGACTAGAGCCAATTTCTAAAAAACATTATCCTGATAGCTCTCAAATTATATTCATGCTTCTACTGATATAAGCCTTTAGTAATTGGGTCTACCACATTCTTTTCCATGGACACTCTTCTAACTACAACTTCACCAGTTTGATAGAAATACCTTAAGAGGTGATACTTCTGGAGAATGTTCTTTGTCTATTGATGTGGCCTTACTTCTTTCTCAAGATCCACCGCTGTAGTATTATCACAATACAATGTGATAGGGTCTCTACTTATAGGCACCATATCCAGATCCTAGAAAAATTTCCAAATCCAGATGTCTTCCTTGGATGCATTAGAAGCTGCTATATATTTAAACTCCATTGTAGAATTTAAAACAGCTAGCTGCTTTGAACTCCTCCAGCTCACAACTCCTCCATTGAGATAGAAAACATATCCTGATTGCGACTTCATATCATTTTGATCTGTCTAAAACCATCATTATCATACCCTCTAATGGAAATCTTCTCATATCCTCCATACACCTGGAACATATTATTAGTTCTTCTTATATACTTAAATAAAGTCTTAATAGTTGTCTAATGATGTTCTCCTGGATCTGCTTGATATCTTCCTACCATGATCAGTGCATAGGCAACATCAATCCTGGTACATAACATGCCATACATGATGGATCCTATAGTTGATGTGTATGGGATCTTACTCATCCTATCTTTATCCTGTTGTGCCTGAGGACACATTCTCTTAGAAAGATGTAGACTATGTGACACTAGAACCAATCCCCTCTTGGATTGTTCCATACTAAATCTTTTTAGTACCCGGTCGATGTATGTACCCTGACTTATTCCAAGAAGAATCTTGGATCTATCACAAATGATCTTGATCCCAAGAATTTAGGCTACTTCACTTAAGTCCTTCATGGAGAAACACTTGTTCAACCAGTCCTTAACTGACTGTATGATTGGTATATCATTTCCAATAAGTAATATTTCATCAACATATACTACTAGGATAATGAATGCATTCCCATTAAACTGCTTATAAACACCTGAATCACATTCATTCTTAATGAAACGAAATTCATTTATGGCTTCATCAAATCGAATGTTCCATGGCCTAGATGCTTTCTTTAATCTATAAATGTACTTCTATAATTTGAATGCAAATTTGGATTTACTTGGTGTCACAAAACATTCTAGTTATGTCATATAGACATCCTCCTAAAGGTTCCCATTAAGTAATGTTGTTTTATATCCATCTTCCAAATATCATAGTCGTGGTCAGCTGCTATGGAAAGTATGATTCTTGTGGATTTAAACATGCAAACTTGTGAGAAGGATTCATCTAGACAATTACTTGACACTATCTGAATTTTTCAGCCACTAGCATTGATTTATAGGTTCCAACTTGACCTTCCATGTCCCGCTTTCTCTTGAATACACATTTTCATCCAACAGGATTTACATCAACTGGCTCATCAACTAGAACCCAGACATGGTTATGATACATGGAATCTATCTCAAAATTCATAACTTCTAGACATTTCACAACTTCTGAGCTCTCTACTGCTTTCTTATAGGAGAGAGGTTCATCATTGTCCAACAATAATGATTCACCATCCCTGGTGACTAAGAAACCAAATCTTACTATTTCATTTACCTTTCTTGAGCTCCTACAAAAAACTAGTGTTTCTGGAACCTCTTCCATGGGGACATGTAGAACTTTCCCTATACCAAATCTGGTGTATCTTGATCATCAACTTTGTCAAAGTCAGTCTTTCTCCCACAATCCCTTTTGAGGATGTTCTCCCACTCATGAAATAAGGCTTATCTAGAGACAATCACTTTATTTTATGAAAAGGTTATATAGGTAATATCCTTTTGTTTCCTTTGGATATCCTGTAAAGATACACCTTGTGCCCCAGGGTGCTAGTTTGTTACCTGATAAGGCCTTAAAAAACACTTTCCATCCCCATACTCATGTGTGTGACAAAATAGATTTCTTTCCATTCCATAACTCAAAGGTAATTCCATTTTCTACCTTATTTGGTACTCAATTTAATGTGTATTCTGCAATTTATAATGCATATCCCCAAAAGGATAATGGAAGATCTGCATGGCTCATCATCAACCTCACCATGTCCAACAAGGTGTGGTTCCTCCATTCACTAACACCATTCCATTGTGGTGTATAAGGAGGAGTGAGTTGAGATAGAATCGTAGATTGCTGCAAAAGGTCAATGAACTCTTGTTTCAGATATTCTCTACCTTGTTCTGATTGAAGCTTCTTTATCTTATTCCCATGATGATTCTCTACCTCATTTTTGAACTCCTTAAATTTCTCCAATGACTCTGACTTATACCTCTATAAGTAGATATATACATATCTGATCAAATCATTTATAAAAGTAATGAAGTAATAATATCAACCTCTATATTCTATTGGAAATGGTCCACACACATTTGTGTATAGGAATCCGAGAATCTCTATGGCCCTTTCACCATGTCCACCAAAAGGTGGCATGGTCATTTTCCCTTATAAATAAGCATGACATAAATCAATTGTTTTAAGCTTAATAGAGTGCAACTAGCCATCCAAGTAGAGCTTTTTCAATCTCTTCTCATTTACATGACCAAGACGGTGATTCCACAACTGGGTGTTGTATGAGTCATGTGATTTTGTTTTGCTATCTATTTCCAACACCTAGTTTTCGTAATTTAATACATACAAACCGTTATTTAAATGTGTCATACTATAATATAAATTGTTCATATAAAAGAAACAACCCTTATTTCTAAACATGAAAATAAATCCATCCATATCCAAACATGATAGAGAAATTATGTTCTCGGTAACACTAGGAACATAATAATGGTTATGTAAACCCAAAAGCATCCCAGTTGGAAATGAGAGATGGTAATCGCCAATGGCCAACGTATCCTGCCTCGCACTATTGGAAGCTCAAAGATCCACCTATCCTTTGGAATTATTTCTAAATCTAATTGGTTTATTCATTTTAATAAATATGTGAGCCCCACATTCTATACCTAATACCCAATGTGTAGAAATAGAAAGATTACACTCAATAAAAAACACACCTTTAGTTTCCCCACGCTTTTGGGTGCAGTTTCTCTTCTTGTGTCTTGGCTTGCCACATAAAAAACATACTACCTTCCATTCCTTGCCCTACCCTTGAATATTCCCCTTCTTGGACAGATAGTTCTTGAGGGATTTAGACCATTTATAAACCCTTAGCCTTTATGCCTTGTCCTTCCTCTTCTTATTTACAATAAGGAATATAGGTTTGTCAAGGCCCATGTCTTTATCAACCTGGAGAATCAAGGTCAGAAGTTCCGACAAACTCTTATCATTGTTTCTTATGTTGTAGTTGAAAATAAAGCTAGATAAGGTCTTGGGCAGTGATGATAGGATGATATATGTATGCAACTCAACTGAGAACTTAATCCCTAAGATGTCCAGGCGTTCAATGTAGAGAATATGCTTGACTATATGTGTCCCAGCTGGCAGAGACTCTCCAAGATTAGTTGTGAACAATGTTTTGGAGATCTCATATCTCTCCTACCTCACCTTCTATTGATAGATATATTTAAGGTAAGACATCATGCTATACGCATCAATGTTTACTTGTTGTTTCAATAACTCATTAGACATGGATGATAGCATGAAACATTGGACATTTTTTGAATCATCTAAATGTTTAATATAGAGAGATATTTCCTCATCACTGGCCTATTTTATAGGTGCAACTAGAACAGGATCCTCCACCACATACAATTTCCTCTCATGGTGAAGGAGGATGTGTAAATGCCTCTACCACTCCTTGAAATTGGTGTTGTTGAGAAGGTTTTCCTTCTTGATTATGGTTTTCAATGATATGTTTGAAATTATTTTTTCAATTTCTACCAATTAGTATGAGAAAATATTTTAGTAATTCAACATCATAAAACTGAGACAAATAAATAAATTAATACTTATTACTCTCCTACTATTTTATCAAAATCCAATAGACCTCATCATTGATGTTAGAATGTTCTGTTTCCTGAATATTCTAGTGGAAAGTATCCATATTTACCTTCTCATTACCCCAACTAGGGTAGGTCAGGAAACTTGAAAGTTTTTAGGAAGGAATTCCAAATTCAAAATACATTAACTCACAGTTTTTTGATTTGATGAGTGGACTCCCCAATCCTGAAATCGTTTTATTTTGGTTTACCGCAACCTTTCCCTCTTGGTCAAACTAAGTCATGTTGTGTCAGTCAACCCTTGATGTGAAACAAATCAATTCAACCAAAAACCATAAATTAGAATTCCATGATAATTGAAAGAATCCTAACTATGGTTGTTCAAGAACTTTAAACTATGGTTCGATTGTAACCAAGATTATGGAAGGATATACCGACTTAATATTTCTATTATGGATTTTATCCTAACACATAATTTCCATTTTATTATCTTTTATTACATGATTTTTAATATTAAGTGGGATATACTTAAGTGATTAACCATGTCTAATATAATATTTACACATAAGTTAGTCTTATTTAAGTTCTATCTTACATGCTTGTTTTATTCATTAATTGTGTGATCGTGACAACACACCCAAAATAAATAAAACATGAAACTAACAGAAATAAAATAAATGTCCTGATAATGATCGTGTTCTATTGGTTAACTTATCTAGTGGTTGATAAAATAACTCATGGCCTAGGGAAGAAAACACCTTGAACCTTTTGGGTTAGTTTTTACATCTTTCCACATGTCCACCTTTGTATCTCCTAGGATTGGTTTTGCCTTGGCTCCAAAATTTAGCTACCTCCACTAGCCTGGGAGCTCCTACATTACATATGATTTTATCTCACTCACATGTGATGGGTAAAATGAGGTTTTAGATAAAAGAAATTTTGGGAATGCAGGCCCTACATATTAATGAGGAGAAGGATCAAAAACCAACAAATTTAATTTAAGCAAATAAATTAAAAGAAACCATCCACATACAAAGGTCCTAGTCTAGATCAATATTAACCATACATATAATGATTTTTACGCATAAATAAAACTATCATTAAATCCATTAATCATTATCTTTTAAGATAAATCATTCTCAAATCAATTAATTATATTTAATTAATCAATCCTTTTATCTTAAACCCTTTACTGAATTTCCTTGATATTCTCATCCATCACAATTTTAAACAAATAAACTCATTTAAAAGCATCTTTGTATGTAACATGTACCTTGGAGGAAACTCGATGAATTCCCATCCATAACTATCCAATGAATATAAATGAACATTACACAGATGTTAAATTAAACACATATATATATAACACCTATCATGTGTTGTGCCTCAGCTTTTATGCCTACACCATGGTACACATCTCAAGGATTTGTATAATATAATAATAAATTTTAAAAAATATGCATAATTTGGATGAGTACACGGAATGTAGTTCCAACTACATGAAATTTACTATTGTTCACCATCCATTTGAAGTACATGATGGGGGATACAGTGTGTGAATGTACTTTGGATGTCACGAACCAGGTCGAGTCGCCATCTGACCCGGCACCCGACCCAGTCCGCGACATGGCCCGAAGGGCATTCCCGATCCTCACGGGCTGGCACAAGTTCCTGGGTATCAAACATTACATGGGAATGATTTACCCGAAATAAAATTTAGAAAGACAACTAACAAGATAAAAAAACTAGAACTGGAAATAGGCAACCAAACACGCCTTTACACTATAACCAGGTTTAGAGTTTACAATTAAACTAAAACCCAAAGGGAACTACAACAAAGACAGAAAACTAAAAAAACTCTAACTCAAAACTCAAAATGACATGAGAATTCATACCTCCAAGCTACCCACACCAACCTGCATGAGGAGACCAACAACAATCTGAACCACCACCACTAAGCACGATGTCACAACCTGGAATACACAAGAAAAAAAGTCTACATACACCCAATGGTGTATGTAGGGTGTGATCCAAAAACCTAGTAGAACATCACACAATTAAAAGGTTCCACGAATAAAAATTAAATGACAAATACATTTGCAGGATAAATAAATGAAAGGACATCAAAGATTAAACAACTCTAAAGAAACAATTTCTATAAGGAAAACTCTTTTAAAGAAAAAAAACTTAAATAAAAAAACACCCTTGCATAAAAGAAAAAAAACTCATACCTTCACAAAAACTCAAAAGTTGCATCGTATGCCGATGGTGGGTGTATGTTAGTCCAAGAGCACCAAAATTGGGAGAGGCCCTAAAGGGACTAAAGCTGTGTGGGGCCCTAGAACCTCACATCTCGGTGTACCAAGGAATCCATATCATACGTTCTCGTGCACGAGCCACTAGTAGGGCAACACATCCATAATCTAGTGGTCTCCAGTCATCATCCACAGTTTAGTTAGTGTTGTAAGTGTCAATCCAGATAAGTGAATCTGGGCCGGGACCACTCCCAAATCACTAGAACGATATTCTAGTCCTCCCACCTAGTACCCAGGCTTCCCCTTTTGTGCTCAAGATGTTCCAACTTCACATTTCATGTCAAACTCAAACAAATAAAACAAATAGGGTGTAACATAAACCCAACTCCACACTTCCACACACATCGAAAACCATTTGACAAAGTATGCATGACAAAAGACTTTACCCAACTCAATTAAAACAATTCCTGCATTGCTAATAATTGTTTATTTAAAACACTTTAAATTTTTAATCGTTAATAATTTTATTAAATCATATTAAATTCTTGGTAAAAAAATTATTTAAAAATAAACATAACATGGATTAATATACAAAAACAACTCAACCCTCTTTCACGACCAGACACGCCCAAAGCCACCTCAAGAACATAAATTGCTCCACTTTCATCAATTAATATCCCAAACTCACTGTTAAAAACACATTTTACCGATTAAACAAAACACTAGAAATTTAATTAAGCAAACCAAAAGATAAAACATGAATCTAAACACCAAAAATGCACTCAAATTCCCTTTTTGAACAAATACATATGAACGCTACATCCGATCATAAATTGCGCACTTTGCGCATTTTCGCAAAAGCAAACTCAAACTTTATAAAAACTCTAGAACAAAAACATTGCACTTTGCACATATGAAAAGGCTAACTGCACGTGCTGTAAAACAATAAAAAATGACTAAAAGTAATATTTCATCCAATGAACGCACCCACCCATATAAACATACTACCAGACAAATATTAACACATGAAAAACTTCCTGAAAAACAAATTCACACCCAAAATAATTAATCAAAGAACATCGCAAATTAACTAAGCTAGAAAATTAATTCATTAAGTAATGTTTAAATGAAAAACCACCTACCTTGTCATAGCATACATCAGAACCATGGTTCCCAACGACCTTCGTACGTCAACCACAACTCAAACAAATCCAAATCGACCATAAACAAACAATTGAACCAAAAAATCAATAATTAACCAAAAATTTTGATGCAAAACCTCCCATTGCATGGCAAACACGCCGTAATAAAACCAAACACAAACCCAAAACTTCAAATTAAAAACCTTAAATCGGAACATATACCTATTGAAAAAAAACAGCAAGGAGGCTTAACTGGGGGGGGGTGTTTGCCGGACAGAGTAGGGGGTAGCGGTTCGTCTCTTCGCCAGATGAAGCAGGAGGGAGATCGGCCACCGAGAAGGGAGGTCGCTGCAATGGGGATGGTCAGGAGAGGAAGCTGGTGGCACAAAGGGCAGGCCAGCAGGGGGCGTCGGAGGGTGAGGCACGGGTCGGCGCTGAGTTTGGTGAGGCGAAGCTATAGTAAGGAGGCAGGGAGAGTAGGTCTGGGGTTCGGGCGAGCACGCGTTGCGGGTGGCAGGAGGCATGGGAGTTCGGCGCGAGGGGTTTCAGCGGGTGACGGAGAGCAAGAAGAGAGGGGAAGGGGGTGCGCGCGACGGGGGTACTAGGAGGAGGGGGTGTGACGGGCCGCGGGATGAAGGGGTGCAGCCTGAAAAAAAGAAAACCCTAACACACAAAAGGGGGAGGGGAAAAAACAAAAAAAAATAAAAAGGAAAGAAAAGGATAATAAAAATAATAATAAGATAAATAATAAACTAAAATAAAACTAATAATAATAAATAAAATAACTTAATTTTCATCATTAATAGAAATAATAATAATACTATTATTCTCAAACAATACCCCGATTATTATCATTAAAACAATTTCTTCAAGTTTATTCGACTTATTATTTTCATTTTATTCCAATTTCTTTATTCATTATTATTTCATTATCCCATTTTGTTTTAACTTGTTTTGAAAGTTGGGCAGACCACACTTTCTCATAACCATGCCCTATTCGTGTGTCCAGTGACGCTAAACCCGAAACACTCATAATATTAATATTAATAATAATAATAAAACACAATTTATGTTAATAAAATAAAATAAAAAGTTATACCAATTGTGGTAATAATAATAATAATAATAATAATATCCCTAAATAACATTATTATTATTATCATCTAAAAAAACTATTATTTTATCACACTATTAATTTTATTGCTTTATAATTAATCCATTTTAATTAATTAATTGACCATTGAGCAGGGCGTGCGGTGAACTGGGCGTGGTCACGCGGAGACCCAGGTGAGGATGCATGCCTTTGACCGCGGTGTGCTGGACACAGTCATGACCAAAACATTCATTTTTTTAAAAAGAAATCTTTAACTTTAAGTTCAGGTCTCGACCCGAACTACCTGATGCCAAATAAAATAAATAAATAAATAAAAGAAAATAATTTAAACATGATGGGTGTGACAATTCTCCCCACCATAAAGGTTCCCATCCCTAGAAAGCCACAACTAGGACCAAACCCCAAAGTAGAAAACCACACTCCCTTGAGATTCAAAGGGGATCCCTATAAAAACAAGTGAAAGGAGGCAAACACATCATGCTCAGAGAGAGTGACTCAAAGAAAACTTCAACAAACTTGTAAAAAGACTTTCTGATATGTGTCGCCCGCCCCAAAGAGCTAGAATGTCTCCAGTTGACTGATCAAGGAAGGGAACTCTCGCACCCACGGAAACCAACTTAATAAGCCGAAACATCTCAATCACTATTAAACAAAAACCACATCTTTTGGATAGAGTAAACCAAAAATATCAAACCACGTCTAAGGAACACTCTTATCACTTATCACGAAGCCATCTTTAAGAACATAACTAAATGGTCAACATGGGGAAAGACCGAAGGGGATCCCCACCATTAGAAATTTACCAACATCCGCGATGATACTTAAAAGCCGTCACGAGGAGGCCCGGATGGAATCCCCACCATTATGAAGAAGGGAAACCCCAATTCACTCTAAGGACTTTTGAGCGAGACTCGACGTGGGTCTCCCCACCATTAGTGCTGACAGAAGATACAAAACCTTGAAATTTTTTCCCAACGATGACCAAGCACCCCACCACAAGGGGCGGGGAGGGTCGGGCCCAACTACTGGGCATCAAAACAACGAACGGAGACAGACCACATCTTCAAATCCATGGATGATCATTTTACACATTTGAGACTAATTTACCCAACAAACCCCAAAAGGACCACCAGAAGAAATTACATTCGGTGGAAGGAAACCATCGGAACTTGAAGGTAACATGACGACCAAGCCTCCACATAGGCGCAGAATCCTTACGCACCTAGACAGTTTGCTCGAAATGAAAAAACCATAGAAAACAATTTAAGCTGCTTTTACTTTCAACACCGATGACAGAAATAAAGTTGGGGTCCCATACACTCTCGGGGTTCCTGACCACATGCCATCTTCACTCTGAGGCCTACAGCTAGATCCCTAATGTTTGAAGCATCTCCTGCCTCGCATTCAGGTATTAAATACTCCTGAACAGAGCTTCTCCTTTTGGTGTCACACACAACCACACTACACCCTTCCGTGCTGGGATGAAAATACTACAATTCCCTTCAAGATGCTGGTCAACACTGATAATCCTGAACCACCTTCACCCTTCCATGATGGTATTCCTTTCACCGTTTCAAGGGGGATCCTTTAGATGCAACGACGTCAAACTTCATACCTGACGACTTAGACAACTCAAATAGATCGAAACTCCCTTCAGCTCCCCTCGCATATATCATCCCGCTGTGAGAGGATCTACTTAACCGAAAGAAAAAAGGAAAAGAATTATCACTATCAACCAAAAAGGGAGAGTCCTTACTTTAATCAACTGGAGGGTCAGCCAATAGATAATTTCTCATGGCCGCACTTTAATCACATGTTAATTCTTTATGGGGGGCATGAACTAGTCAAGAATGAAAACCATGGACCCAACCAAACTGGTCCAATGGTCAAGATATAACACAAGATAACACTAAACGTATAAGGGGAACCACTTCAAGGGCTTCCTGAAACACTTTTCGAAAGAAAACATTAACTACATGTTTGCACACCAACTCACGAATAAGAATTCAAACTCATTACACAAATCAGTCAAAAAGGATTCTCGTCTCAAAACGCCTCACATCCAACCTTTCAAAAAATACAAGTACACACCACACAATCACCGGTTATTTAAAAACACCAAATTTTTCTTTTAACAAAACATTTTGAAAATAGGCAAAGCCAGTGGGTTGCGCAAACACCAATAGTGTCCCATGGGCCTTGCACAAGCATGTTCCTGTGCCACACCAGCACCCACCTCATAACCATCCAGGAACTCATCCACTCGTGCCATTAACCATTTCACTTTCCATATACACTCATGCATGTGGTTGCCCACAAGAACACCAAGGATCAAAATCAAACCTTTCCATTTTTCAAAACCAAAACTTCCAACCCACACTTTTCAAACCTCATACCAGATTTTCTTTTTAAAGTGCTTTATTTCAAAACATTTTCCAAAACATTTTCCAAGACCAAATCATTTTTACTTAAAAACAAAATTTCCAAAATTCCAAAACAAAGAAATGAGGAACGGTTCAGGAGAAAATTAGTGTCAGCGGGTGACGGGAACGTATGGTTGGCGGCCATACTCCAATCACGCCACCACCACAGAGGGTATTTTGGGACAGCGTCCCGGGCTCCGTATGGCTTTCCAGACCCTGCGAGCTCACTGGGACCACTGACCCTACTCCCTTTTCATTTCCCCTATACAAGATTAATCGCAAGGACCAAAGACTCAAGAAAACCTCAACCTACATTCGTAACTCGAGTCCCGCCACGACGTGTACTGGCCAGCTACCTTACTCATAGCCAGGACATCGAGTCATGAAAACCTTAACTCTGGTCTACACTGAATCTATCCCAAAAGAACACGACCCAAGAGAGAAAACCTCCCTCTGATACTATTTTTTCACAAACTAGGCCGGGTCGCCATTTGACCCGGCACCCGACCCGATCTGTGACATGGCCCGAAGGGCGTTCTCGATCCCCACGGGGTGGAACAAGTGCCCGGGTATCAAACATTACATGGGAATGATTTACCCGAAATAAAAGATAGAAAGACAACTAACAAGATAAACAAACTAGAACTAGAAACAGGCAACCAAACATGCCTTTACACTATAACCAGGTTTAGAGTTTACAATTCAACTAAAACCCAAAGGGAACTACAACAAAGATATAAAACTAAAAAACTCTAACTCAAGACTGAAAACGATATGAGAAGTCATACCTCTAAGAAAACCACACAAACCAACATGAGGAGACCAACAACAATCTGAACCACCATCACTGAGCACGATGTCACAACCCGGAATACACAAGAAACAAAGTCTACATACACCCAATGGTGTATGTAGGGTGTGATCCAAAATCCCAGTAGGACGTCACCCAATTAAAAGGTTCCACATATAAAAATTAAATGACAAATACATTTGCAGGATAAATAAATGAAAGGACATAAAATCTTAAACAACTCTAAATAAATAGTTTCTATAAGGAAAACTATTTTAAAGAAAACAACTTAAATAAAAGAAAACACCCTTGCATAAAAGAAAAAAAAAACTCAAACCTTCACAAAAACCCAAAACCTGCACCGTATGCCAACGGTGGGTGTATAGTAGTCTAGGAGCACCAAAAGTGTGAGAGGTCCTAAAGGGACTAAAGCTGTGTGGGGCCCTAGAACCTCACGTCTCGGTGTACCAAAGAATCCATATCATACGTTCTCGTGCAATGAGCCACTATTAGGGCAACACATCCACAACCTAGTGGTCTCCAATCATCATCCAAAGTTTAGTTAGTGTTGTAAGAATCAATCCAACTAAGTGAATCTAGGTCGGGGCCACTCCTAATCACTAGCACGCTAGTCTAGTCCACCCACCTAGTACTTAGGATTCCCCTTTTGTGCTCAAGATGTTCCAACTTCGCATTTCATGTCAAAATCAAAAAAATATGGTGTAACATAAACCCAACACCACACTTCCACACACACCGTAAACCATTTTACGAAGTACGCACGACAAAAGACTTGACCCAACTCAATTAAAACAATTTCTGCAATGCTAATAATTTTTTATTTAAAACACATTAAATTTTTAATTATTAATAATTTTATTAAATCATATTAAATTTTTGGTAAAAAAATTATTTAAAAATAAATATAACACGGATTAAAACACAAAAACAACTCAACCCTCTTTCAGGACTTGACACACCCAACACCACATCAAGAACACAAATTTCACCACTTTCGTCAATTAATAACCCAACCGCACTGTTAAAAACACATTTTACCGACTAAACAAAACACTAGAAATTTTATTAAGAAAACCAGAAGATAAAATATGACTCTAAAAACCAAAGACACACTCAAATTCCCTTTTTGAAAAAACACATATGAATGCTACACTAGATCATAAACTGTGCACTTTGCGAATTTTCACAAAAGCAAACGAAAACTTTATAAAAACTCTATAACAAAAACATTTCACTTTGCACATATGAAAAGGCTAACTGCACGTGCTGTAAAACACTAAAAATTGACTAAAAGCAAGATTTCAGCCAATGAACACACCCACCCATATAAACATACTACCAGACAAATATTAACACATGAAAAACTTCATGAAAACCAAATTCGCACCCAAAATAATTAAACAAAGAACATCTCAAATTAACTCAGCTATAAAATCAATTCATTAAGTAATGTTTAAACGTGGAACCACCTACCTTGTCATAGCAAACTTCACAACCATGGTGCGCAACGACTGTAGCACGTCAACCGCAACTCAAACAAATCCAAATCGACCCTAAACAAACAATTGAACCAAAACATCAAGAATTAACCCCAAAATTTGATGCAAAACCCCCATTGCATGCCAAACACAATGCAATAAAACCAAACACAAACCCAAAACATCAAATTAAAAACCCTAAATCGGAACATATACCTGTTGAAAAAAAACATCAAGGAGGCTAAACCGAGGGGGGGTGTTCGTTGGACGGAAGAGGGGGTAGTGGTTCGTCTCTTCGCCCGATGAAGCGGGAGGGAGGTCGGCCACCAGGAAGGGAGGTCTCTTCAATGGGGATGGCCGGGAGAGGAAGCCAGTGGAATAGAGGGCAAGACGGCAGGGGGCGTCGGAGGGTGAGGCGCAGGTCGGCACTGAGCTGGGTGAGGTGAAGCTGTAGTGAGGAGGCAGGGGGGGCAGGGTTGGGGTCTGGGAAAGCGCGCGGAGCGGGTGGAAGGAGGCATGGGAGTGCGGCACAAGGGGTTCCAATGGGTGATGGCACGGCAAGAAGAGAGGGGAAGGGGGTGCGGCACGACGGGCGTACCAGGAGGAGGGTGGTGCGACAGGCCGTGGGATGAAGGGGTGCAGCCCGAAAAAAAGAAAACCCTAGCACACAAAAGGGTGAGGGGAAAAAACAAAATAAAAATGAAAGAAAAGGATAATAAAATAATAATAAGATAAATAATAAACTAAAATAATACTAATAATAATATATAAAATAACATAATTTTCATCAATAATAGAAATAATAATAATACTATTATTCTCAAACAATACCCCGATTATTATCACTAAAACAATTTCTACAAGTTTATTTGACTTTTTATTTTCATTTTATTCCAATTTCCTTATTCATTATTATTTAATTATCCCATTTTGTTTTGACTTGTTTTGAAAGTTGGGCAGACCACACTTTCTCATAATTGTGCCATGCTTGTGTGTCTAGTGACGCTAAACCCAAAACACTCATAATATTAATAATAATAATAATAATAAAACTCAATTGATGTTAATAAAATAAAATAAAAAGTTATACCAATTGTGGTAATAATAATAATAATAATATCCTTGAATAACATTATTATTATTATTATCTAAAAAAACACTTATTTTATCACACTATTAATTTTATTGCCTTATAATTAATCCATTTTATTTAATTAATTGACTATCGAGCAGGGCATGCGGTGAACCAGGAGTGGTCGGGTAGAGACCCAGGCGAGGCCACACTCCTTTGACCGCGGTGCACTGTACACAGTCAAGACCAAAACATTCGTTTTTTTAAAAGAATTCTTTAACTTTAAGTTCAGGTCTCGACCTGAACTACCCGATGCCAAATAAAAAATAATAATTTAAACAGAACGGGTGTGACATTGGAAATTATTGGAGTACTAGGCGTGTCCAGTGGGCTACATGTTGGGTAGTATTTGCATTACACGATCTCCAGTATGGAAAACCATGTGCGGGGTACATGGTCCAACCCTAACTCGAAGGGACTACACATCGTGCCTAGTGGTCCACATGGCATGTAATTTAGAAACTGCATTCCACATGTTCCTAGTAAACACATGGAGTCATTAAGGCTTAGACAAACTCCAATGACATGGCTTGGTTTTGCAGACCAGACCTGATGCATTGAACCTTAACTACACGGTGTAACTTGAAAAATACACACCATGTGTTCTAGTTTTGTACAGCCAAAAACCTTTGGCACCTCCAGATGAGATCCTCTATTTTATTTTAATCAAAATTGAAAGAAAATATCATTTCTATAAGGTGAACGCGAAACTAAAGAGGATGAATTGATCTCAAGATTCATATTTTCAGAACAATTAAATTTAATTGAAACAACTAAATTATTAAATGTGTAAATCATCAACAAAAAAACTAAATAATTATAATCAATGATATGACCTCTATAATACCACTTGTAGATTCTAAGCCTAGAAGAAGTGCATGGATGGGTGTATCCAAATTTAATTTTTCTGTTAACAACAATCGATCTGAGATCCGTCACAACAATAAAACGCAAGATCTTCAAAATAAAATAAATAATGGAAAAGAAAGAGGGAAGTAATAGAACCATAGAGAGGATCATCATATGTTGGTTATAATTAATTTAATTAAAATACATGAATTATCTTCATGGAATTCTCTCTCCATTGATGTTCCCAGTCACGATCCAATGTGATCCATTGTTGCGTCATAGAAGCTAAGTGTATGCTTCCTCTATCGGTGATCCACACAAGATACAAATATCTCTGGATGTCACCGAAGGGATCTATGGGTGCTAGCATGAAAGAGATTTTGCTTGCGATGTCTTCCTTCGATCACCTTGAGAGATGATTTCAATGTGCTCTCCTTGATCCAGTGGAGGAGGATCTCTCTCGTAACTTGAGAGCATTCTTAGAGGAAAGTAATTATCTCTTGTCTTGAGAGATTTCTCGAGATGTGTTGTTCACAACCACAGATAGTGGCTAGGCTTGATGAGAATAATGTAATTGGGATTTATAAAACCTAGAATAAAATAAAATAATTACCCATAGGTAATTATTTATTAAATTTAATTCTTAGTAACACCCCATGTATAAAAATAACATTTGACTATTATTATTACTAGACATGCGCCCAGATAATTGCACTTAATATTATTTAATTAAATAAATAATATTATTTCTCACAAATTCCTATAAAAATTACATGACATTTATATTAATATACATGGCTTTTATTTCTGTTTTCCCATTTTATTTTTTTCTCCACAACATTTATTATTCCTTAAATAATGACTATTTATTTCTTAAATAAATCTCACTACATTACTCGCTAATAAATATATTATTTTTCTCACAATATATTCTCTCAAATAACTTGTGTTTAAATAAATGCGATCAGGAATCCTTGAATAATTATTAAACCAAAATCTAGAATAATCTTTATTCGACTTGTTAAATTAATATTTAACTAAGATATTTGGATACAATTAGTGTGTGACCCTTCAGGCCTCTTTCTCAGTGGCATTTGGTGAACCCTGCCTAAAGTCTAAGATTAACGTCTAGCAACATGCCAAGTCACCCATAGATAAAGAAGTTAACACCACAATGACATGTCACCTTCTATGATCGCTTACCATGTAATGTAATCCATTTGTCTCAATATCCTCAATCAAGAGGATTGTATGATAGTTCCATAAACCCATGTGCTCAATTATTCTTTCTTTAACTTCCCAGAAATTAACTTGATCATTCATTACTATGGCCATGAATTTATTTAGGCTATATAAATTCCATAAAAGGGCCTAAGATATCATCTTTCATTGTTAAACAGAAGGGAAAAATCCTTTCTTCCATTATTTATTAATGCGGTATTACTTGTGACGCACCCAAAAAATCCTACCTCACTACGGATAGTGTGTCATCCTAGTTTTCGTCAATACATCTAAGTGTGTGACTTTTAATACCCATAAATAATAATCTTAAAGTCTAAGGAACAATACCCATGTCCGCAGATAGGAACATCCAATGACACTATGAAATGTGGATTTCCTATTGGCAGGTCTCATTATCATAATATCCACCTAGATATTACCAAGAGAACACACCATGAGAATTTTCCTCAAAGTTTTATGAGTCCTCACCGCTAATGGTCTGTATAATTTGTGTCCCTAAAATAGTATCATCCAGCCGTAGAACATATATTCATGAATAGTGTTATGGTAATTTTTAGTTCTCATCATAGCAGGGATCCACTATAAACCTTTAGTGTAACAAATTTCCTTAGGACATTATCACTTTCATCTTCATGCAGAAGAACAATCAATATATGATAAGGTATTTATTATTATTCAAATCCATGTATAAAAGTTTATAATAAAGTGAAAAGTTGTTGGTTCTAGGCCACCAACTCCAATGGTCTGATCACTACCCTCGGAAGGCTTACCTGAGTGCCCAGGACTGAGTGACCAAGGCTAGACACCCAAGGGTAGAACCCCCATCATGATGAGGGTTTTACATCAAGTGGTGTTGGGGGTGTTGGTTGTTGGTTGGAGCCCTTTGGTGGTATCCATGTGTGTTCTGGATGAGGTCGTTAGTGTCCTCTAAATCAACTTCTCAAAGATATGTGGGGTATTTGTTGCATCATTCCAAATATAGGCTCCTAAAATGATATGACACAGAAACGGGTGTCATATTATTCTGGTAAACTAACCATTTTTTAGTAGACGATTTGTGGGGATTCATGATTTCGAGGTATTTTCAATTATCCTCTAGGGTTGTTATGGTACCATTTAGGTGGTACTTCTGAACTAGTTCATTTTAGACCTAATGTTAGAGACACGGTTTTGGTGACAGTGTCCTCGGGTTAGATGAAACTCATCTTGTGAGGTAGATAATGTGTACATTTGGGATAATTAGAAGGATTCCGTTGGATTGAAGAGATTTCTCGTCAAAGGTTCCAGAAATAAATATGACAAGAAAAAAGGGATGGGGAAATGATTCAAGTGTGGGAAAGAAGGACACCATGCTTAAGAGTGTAAAAAAGATATAAAAATTAAGGAGAATGTGGTGGAAGAAAGAAGATAACCACCCATGGTTCAATGCTACAACTTTAGAGAGATAAGGCACTATAAAAGCCATTGCACTAAACCTCGAGTTCTCGAGGGTAATCAGCATCAGAATCCACCAAAGCCAAAGGAACAAGGGAAGGCTTAAACCATCACTACTGTAGAAGTGGAGCAAGATAATGAAGTCGTACAAGGTACACATCATATTCACTCAATAATGGAAAATTTATTATTTTATTCTGGTTCTACGAATTCCTTTATATCTTTCAAGTTCTCTAGAACTATAGAATCAAAGCCTAGAACCCTTGAAGTAGAGATATCTATAAAAACACAAATTGGTGCAATCCTTGCACCCAAGTGTTTGACTCTACTCATGTTAGCGTATATGGGAAGATTCTTCCAGCGAATATTGTAATACTCCCTTGGTGTAATTTGATGCTATAATGGGAATGGATTGGCTCTCATTATATAGAGCACATATCAATTTTCAAGAAAAGGAAATATATTTTCATATTCCAAACCATCCCATGATCCTCTAAAAATGCAAGGAAGATCATGAATCTATTTTGAAAAATCCTTTAACTGTGTGGGTGTTGATTTCTTATTAAGAATCATACCTCTCCCAAATGGTTGGGTTGAAGGATAGTTCCAACCTTACGGAAATTCCCATTGTGAGAGATTATGATAATGTATTTCCCAAAGAGTTACCCATAATTCCCCCAGATCATGAGGTAGAGTTCTCAATTGAACTTATACCCAGAGCTACTCCTATCTCAAAGTGTCCCTATAGGATGGATCCTATCAAATTGGAGGAGTTAAAGAAGTAGCTGCAAGAACATTTGGAAAAAGAGTTCATACGCCCTAGGGAATCACCTTGGGGTATGCTAGTTCTCTTTGTGAAGAATAAGGATGGAATAATGCGGCTATGTATCGACTATCAGGAACTCAACAAGATCACCATAAAAAACAAGTATCCTCTTCCAAGGATTGATGACTTGTTCGATCAGTTAAGAGGAGCTCAGTACTTCTCAAAGGTGGATCTCCGTTCTAGATATCATCGGCTAAAGGTGAAGAAGGAAGATATTCAGAATAATACCTTCTGTACAAGGTATGGGAACTATGATTTTTCTGTGATGCCCTTTGGACTTACAAATTCCCCTTCAATCTTCATGGATTTTATGAATAGTGTCTTTAGACATTACCTCAACAAATTTTTGTAGTGTTTATCGATGATATTCTCATATACTACATGAGAAAGGAGGAACATAAAGAACATATAAGACTTTTTTTGTGACATTGAGAAAGGATATGTTGTACGCCAAGTTAAGAAAGTGTGACTTTTGGATGAAGCAAGTCACGTTCTTGGGACATGTGATCACAAGTGTGGTAATTTCTATGGATCCTTTAAAAACAAAGGCAATTGAGGAATGTACCAAGCCCTCTATTATCCTAAAAATACATAGTTTTATTAGATTAGCTGGGTACTAGAGATGTTTTTTGAGAAATGTTGCATGATTATCAAGTCCTCTAACTAAGTTAACAAGGAAAGGGGTAAAGTATGTGTGGACATAATAATGTGAGGGAATCTTCAAGGACCTAAAGAGAAAGATGTTCACTGAACCTATACTCACACTACCGAAAAGTGGAGATTGTTTTGTGATATACAGTGATGATTCAAAGAAAGGCTTGGGTTGTGTACTCATGAAAAATTATAATTTGATAGCCTAAGCCTCACAGCTTTTGAAGATCTAAGAGCAGAACTACCCGATGCATGATCTAGAGTTGGAAACCATGATTCTTTCCTTGAAAATCTGGTGGCACTACCTTTATGGTTAAAAGTGTGACATATACACTGACCCCAAGAGCCTAAAGCACATATTCACAAAAAAGGATCTCAACATGTTTCAAAGGAGATGGTTAGTGTTAATAAGGGATTATGATTTCTCTATTCACTATAATCCTGAAAAGTGGAACAGGGTAGCTGATGCTCTAAGCAGAAAAGAACCTGCTACTCTATCCATGTTACGAATTGAGAAAGACCTTATCTTTTTGGATATGTAAATCATGGATTTATAAATCATAAGGACAGGGGATACATCCTACCTTTCCCAAATGATTTCACAACCATACATCCAAGAGAATATTAAGGAAGCACAAAGGGATGATGTAGAGATACAAAATAGGGTCAATGCAGTAAAAGAAGGGAATCTACATGAGTTCCATATCGACGATGATGGTGTGATTTAGTTTGGAATGCGGCTTTGTGTGCCTTCATCACCTGGGATAAAGAAGGTGCTATTGGAAAATGCACATAACTCAATATTCGTTATCCATCCTTGTAACACCAATATGTACAATGATCTCTGAGAACACTTCTACTGGGTTAACATGAAGAAGGAGATTGCAGAATATATATCAATGTGCTTGGTATGTCAGTAAGTTAAAGAAGAGTGAAAAAAGTCTAAAGGGATGATGTAGCCATTGCCTATACCCATATAGAAATGGGAAAATGTTACTATGGACTTTTTCATGGGTCTCCCGAAGACGTCTAAGGGAAATAATTTGATATGGGTTGTGGTTAATCGATTCATCAGGACTGCCCATTTTATCAATATTCGGGAAGATCTATCACTTGAACAACTTGCAAAGATATATATGAAGGAAGTGGTGATGTTTCATGGTGTTCCACTCTCAATTGTCTCTGACCATGATCCAAGGATCACATCTAAATTATGGAGGAGCCTTCAACATGTTTTGAGTACTAAATTAAACTTCAGCATGGCCTATCACCCCCAAAGTGATGGCCAATCTAAAAGGATTATTCAGATGCTTGAATATATGATAAGAGCCTGCTCTCTAGAATTGAAAGGTGGATGGGATCAAAATCTCCCATTGGTTGAGTTCTCATACAACAATAGCTTCCACTCAGATGGCTCCATATGAAGCACTGTATGGAAAGCGATGTAGAAATCCAACCTGTTAGGATGAAGTTGGAGAAAGAAATCTACTTGGACTCGATATTGTGCAAGAGATGATATAGAAGGTTCAAGTAATCCAGAAACACATCAAAGCTACTCAGAGTCGGCAAAAGAGCTATGATGACAACCGTCGAAGGGACTTGGAGTCCGACATTGTAGATAAAGTCTTTCTTCGAAAATCATCAAGGAAGAGAGTCTTGTGATTTGAGAAGAATGGGAAGCTTAGCCCAAGGTACATTAACCACTTTGAAATCCTTGACCGTATAGGAGTCATGGCCTATCGGATTGAACTTTCACTGAATATGGATGAGGTTCATGATATTTTTCATGTATCACTTCTGAAAAAGTACATACATGATCACTCACATATACTAAACTCAGATGTGGTACAACTGGAAGATGATCTCTCTTATGAGGATCAGCCAGTAAAGATTCTGGACCAGAGAGATAAGGTTCTATTCAACAAGACAACACACCTTGTCAAAGTGTTGTGGAGTAACCATAAGTTTAAAGAAGCTACTTGGGAACCATAGGAGGCAATGAAGGAGAAGTACCCTCACCTGTTTGGGTAAAGTGAATTTTCGGGGGCAAAATTTCATAAGGGGGAAGAATGTAACGACCCAAAGTTTTTCAATGGAAATTCCGCTCTTAAAAATATTTCATAAAATCACATGAAAAACACAACATAATTAACTACTAAGTTTTGAGTGACCTTTAAATATAATTTTTTCACTTTTTGAGTTTGGAATTTCAAAAATCTGACATATACGTTTGTGTTCAATATGATTTTTGGGGTCCAATAAGAAAAACATAATTTTTGATGAATAGTAACCTACCCTTATTAATAGTATTATGACCCTTATGAATATTAAATTGTCCAAAATAAGAGTAACCATACCCATGAATAATTAAATAAAATTTAGGTATCTTAGAAAGTGACAATTTGACCATAGTAAATGTTTTGGTATTTTTGTAAGTCATAAATACTTAATTATAATTAATTAATTAGTTTAAAAGAAAATTGGTTTTCATAAAATGTGTTCATAAATTAAAAAAACTATTTATTCTAGTTTTTAGATAATTTTATAATCCCCTGTGTAATTTTTGAAAGCATTATAAAATCAGTTTTAATTTTAAAAATTGTATTTTTTTCAATTAAATTCTAATTTTAATTAAATATTAATTTAATCATATTTATAAAATTATTTTTGAAAAATGGAATTCATTTTTTGATTCTACATGTCGAAAAATGGTTGGGGTGAAGTTTTGGTATTTTTCTGAAATACTTGAATTTTTTATGAATGGTGAAATACCGTAATTTACAAAATAAGCTAAATAAGTTAATTATAGATTCATGTATGATGTTCTGCTGATGTAAGCCCACTTGGTTCGTTATTACATTATAAAATTACTATTCATGGTCATGGAAGACTCACTATTCCCTGTCTTGTGGAAAAATCATAAATTAATGAATTTTATAATAAGAAAACTCTTCTCCCCTCCACTATAAAAACCATCCTTCACACCTTCATTTCCTCACACCTCTCAAGCTTAAATCCTTGTCTAACATCCACCCAAGAATCTTCCCTAGCTCCTCCACCACGTCCAAAGTATTCTGGTCTCATAAAAAAACTAATCTTAGGCCCCTTAAAGGGGATCTCAAGAGGAAGATTCAAGAGGTAATTTTTCTCCTTCTTTTCCTTTAAATTCCTTTCAATTTCAAGTTCTTTTATTACTCTCTCCCCACCTATCTTTGTCCAAATGGTATGGTAACTCTAGTATAATACATATAATGTAATTTTATGATACTAATGTGATATTATACCATCAAAACCTCTTATACTCTTCCTTTTATTTTATAAATGAATACATTTTTTGTGAGGTGTTAATCAATCACCATCGAGAATCACATGTTTTCTTTTTTTCATTTCTACCTTTAGATCTGGTCATGAAACAATTTTTATGGTTGAACCAGAATATGTTATATGTATTAAGTCCTATTTAAAATTCTGTAACTAACTTATGTATAGATTACTAAATTGTTAATCAAAACAAGTTCATTGTGGTCGAAAAACCGTCCAAATTAACTCAAACAATCATCATTTAATTCTTATCTAATGATTCATCCAAATGGTATACAATGTAATTCATTATAAGATAATTTTAAATTCTGTAATATAATTAATAACATGTAATATGTGTTCTATATGTTTATACATGTTCTACACGGTCTTCAATTCATGAATACATGTGAAACGCTCAAGAAAATCATAAAAATGAACATTCTCAAACAATGTTTTTAAACACTATAACTCATCAAAAGGCCCATAAAATAATATAATGAAACCAAAATTAACCCTATTCATGTATAAAAGGTTCTGAAATTTCTAATTAGTGAATATAATGTCATTATACAGGACATTAAGGCAAAGTAAGTGTTCGGATGTAAGGTAAGGAGAAATTCTCGAACCCAACTTTCATCCTTTAGGTTCGCCTTCTTTCACTCATTTTGATATGGTTACCCCTTAAAAATATTTTTTTCATAATTGTCTTTCATTTTATGGGATATAAATGTTTTTAGTGGTATTTATTTCAAACCAAATTTTTTCCAAAATAATTCTTCTTTTAAGAACACAACTTTTACTTCTCATTCAAGATTAACTGTTCTTGTAACATGTATGTCATTCCCTCTTTCTTTTGGGAACCCAATGTTTATGAATGTGTTATTATGATATGAAACCCATTAATTTTCATGGGTTATTTATGTTCAGTTTTGTGATATTTTCATTGTGTATTTCATGATAAATTATAATGTTATGATGTGATGGGTACGCTTAGAATTATATAGTGCAATATGAATGTTTCAATGTGACAGGTGCGCTCGAAATTATACAGCGCTCCAATGCATCGGGTAAAGTGATGAATCTCATGAGTAAATTTGAAATGATGTGTGAACAATATTTTAACATTGTTCACAAGTATGTGTGTTAGTTAACCAATAAGACATGATGTTTTATTTTTATGCATTGCCACATTTCAAGTCTTATATTTTTGCTTCCTCTTATGTTCATGATACTTTGACTATGTTATGATTATGCTCACCTCATGATATATTGTTCTTATTTGTCCTATTCCTGGCATTTTAGCTCACCCCTTTTGATGTATATCCTCAGGTGACTACATGTACTAAGGAGAGGTCAAGTTCCAGTAAGAAGCTATAGAAGAAGAAATTAAATAAATGTTTATGCTTGATGTTGTAATTGTTATGTATGGTCTTATTCTGCCCAAGACACTAAACCTTTTGATCCTCTATTTGTAATACTATTATGTTGTTTATATTTAAAATGATATAATAGTAATGTAATAAAAGGTTGGGTCATTGTACCTAAGGTTGGGATCTTCATTACCACCATAATGTATGATCAAAAACATTCCAAGGGACCCCCTATTAGGTATTTTAACATTATGGCCTCATTTAACATGGGAATATATGATAGATAGGACACACAGGTGTGCTCAGTACTCTAATCACACATATCTAGAAACTTTGGAAGAGGCCTTGGCTTGGTAGTTCATGAAGGGGGCAATTTTTGGACAATAACTTCACCAAAGATGCTAAAAGGAAGATTTTATTGAATAATTTGAGGGGTTGGGGTAAGTCCAAATTCTATATGGAAGGGATCCAAGATGGAAGGACTCCATCATGCATATATTTTCTATATAGGGTGGTGATCCAAAAAGACTCCATCCACATGTGGTTCATGAGATTATGGTTCAAAAAAGGATTTTTATATATTGTTAGATTTCTGTAAAGTATTTTTTTCTATGTGGAAGGGTACTTATATGGAATACTACCCTTTTTGGGTTGTCTGGTGAGTTCCCTTTATTACCTTCTAAAATGTGGTAAATGATTTCTTACTGAAAATTGCTTGCTCAAACTATTCATATCTCTGTTCTCATGTGTTTCTCCATGTATTTCATTTGTATCTATGTGGGGGGTTTATAGGCGTATGACTGTAAGCATTACCAGGTTCATTGGGACAATTAAGAACCACCTACCGTAAAGGATAGTGGTTCTTGGGTGGCCAGGAGGGGATGCCTAACCCAATAAGTGAATTTTCATTTATGGGGGTCCAAACTATGATGACTCACCCCATAAAAAAATTATTTTGTGGGAGATTAATTTTCATACCTCTACCCATGAACAAAATTTCGTTTTTGGGATTCTTAATTGTCACACCTCTCCCTACAAAAAAAAATTCATTTATGGAGGCACTATATAGATCATTATGGAGAGGAATAGGTTTCTTCGTAGCTCCAGGCCATTAACAGTTTTATTTTTCCTGAAATGACTAGATTTATTTTAATCGAGACATTCTAGATACATTAAATACTTCTAATATTCCATGATGACTTTTTGGACCCATAAACTATAAATATAAAATTTATATTTTTTCCACTCACAAGTATAATGAAAAGTAAGGTCAAACTGGAGGGAAAGAGGGTGATAAAAAAACTATAATTAAATTTATAAATTATTGGAAGAAATTAAATGGTGTTCATGACAAGAGAAAATTGAGTGAATAAATATAGTGGAGAAATAAGTGAGTGGTTTTAATATAGTTAAAGACTAGTAAATGAGTTAAGGTAGGAGACATGAAAGAAATGTGATTGAGAATGAATTTAATTAAAGAAAACTATAGATGAATGTTGTTTAAGATAATGGTTTTAAAATATGATTAGTCACTCAAGAAATAAAACTATCATTTGATATTTATTATTAATTTTTTTGAGTTCCACAATACTAAATCTGTTGATAAACAACAGTGGAAGAAATTAATCAAGTGAGTATTGAAATTGGTTTTTAGCGATTCATTCATAAACCAAAAGAATGAAGTAAATTGAATGTGACATTCCTAAGAAGAATAAAGTGTAATACTGAGATTTGAATTCAAGAATATAAAATGAAATAAATGACAAAAATTTCATTTCCTTAATGGGTATAGTAATAGTGTATGTCTAAAATAAAGGAAAACACAAGTAAAAAAGATATAGGAATACAACAAGAGGGTAGATAAATAAGAAAGTGTTCTTATCTATCGATTTCAAATACCAAATACCTGTATAATTTGATCATTCTTTCCCCTTGAATAAAAACTAGTACCTCCCATATCCTATGCACTATTCTATAGCTTTTATTTCAAAAATCCATCTGTAGAAGTTCTAGAATTAGTTCTCAAGAATCAGTACATGTGCTTCCTTTTTATGGAAAAAACATTTACTTTATTTGAATTATCTAATTTTCTAATTTCAAATGTAGGATATCATGGCCTTCGTCTTATTCCCATTCTTGAGAGAGTATTTATCTTATCATACTATCATAACTATTTTTAATTTAGAAGAAATAAAAAACATTATGGACACATATCTGATTGAAGGAATTGTTTAATTTATCATAAATCATCACATTCCACACTCAAATTCCAAATTATCCTTGTAAAATAAGATATACTACAAAACATAATAACTAATGAAAAACTCCTTCTACCCAGGCTTTACATAAATTTAGCATGTAATACTCTTATCATATTTCGAATCTTCAGACTCAACATCTCATATCAATTAGAATATATTGTGTATTCTAGTGCCACCTTGGATTTAAATATTTCCAAAACACCATGGTCAAAATAAATCTTTCAATTGTTGTAAATTTTCCTCCTATTTTTAATTAATTCTTTCGATATTACACTTCATATTTTGAATCCCACACAAATGGTTTTGAATGGTGTGGATTGATTTGATGTTGAAATCTCATTGAGGAATTACGTTAACTATGAATTGTGAATAAAACTTTACTTTAATTGATGAAATTGTGAAGAACTTCTAATACCCTTCCTAATCATAAATCTTGATCCTATAAAAAAATTGAATGACAGTCTTCTTCCTTCAAGTATAATTGGTGCAAGTCTGCCTCATTGATGAGACACTTTTCAAGATTCAGTTCTCCTCTGTGCGGGAAGCCACAATTGGTCGAGCTTCAATTTTTGTTCTTCTTCATGATGTGCATCAGTGTTGTTAGATCATTCTTGGGAAGTCTTAGTCATATTCTGGATATTCATATTCAAATCAAGTTAGTGGAATTGAAGTTATAACACCCCAATATAGAATTCTTAAAAGACATCTAGTGGTGGTCACCACTTGACTCAACCACACCACCCTTTATGATAGAGTCTGTTGACTAGAGGCAAGGTCCCAACATAATCATGAGGATAAAATGCTCTTGATAATAATCCCAAGGGTCATGCCTAAATCTACTAAAAATTCAGTATGAACTGTCTATATAACAGACATACAAAAGACCTATAGACATTAAACAAAGATCCAAAGAGGCCCTTGTAGTCCTGAATAAAAAAATAAGTAAATATACTACATGATACACCAAAAAACTAAGAATTAGTAGAAAATAGCATGTCATAACATGAATCATATATAATAAATGACTCACTGGCTAGTACATTCAGAATAAAAACTAAAAAAATACATGACCTCTATCTCAACGCACGTTATCATCCTACTGTATCCTTGGTATTCATGACCTACTAATAGAACCACTTTTCTATCTCCAAGAGACACCTATTTCTAGGAAATAATTAGGAAGGTATACCAATGTATATCAAATCATGTTCCATGTAAATAGGTATAGGTGATTCCAATGACCCATTTGGAATCTACAACACCTCAACTATATTAAGCGCTAATATGATCAGGTGGATATGAATGATATATATATATATATATATGAGGTTTTTATTCGTTCTCATCCAACACAACCACATGGAAATATAACCCATATTGTACATACACACATACATGTTAGGTTATCATGTACTAACCAGAATACCACGAAACCCCTGATCATTCCTACTTTAGCTATATGCTGAAAGGAATTCACCATGTACCACAATCTTGAAAAATACACAATAATACTAGGTAGGGTGCCATCCATGTATAATCTCAAACCGTGAATTTAGATATCCCTTCTTACTCAAGGAAGTCTAGATCACCAACCATCCACTTCATTCTCCCTCGATGTAGGGTAATCCATTAAAAAACCACAACACTTTACAACTTGGACCCCATCTCACTAATGGTGGTCCCACTATTTGGTATCACATCTTGAGTCTAATCATCTCACTCATGAATGACCAAATGTCAATTCATGGGGTCCAACCATCTCATAGATGGATGGAAAATTATGCTCATTCCAACCATCTCACTCATAGAGGACCAAACCTTCATATATAATAAAGATTACTCTTTATGATAGTCCCACAAGCAAAAACTCACTTATAGTGAACAAAGACCTTGGGACCCTATCCCCCATAAAAATCCATAACCTGTCAAAGGAATACAGTCAGTAAATTCATGCAATAACACATAGGGGACGTAGCCTATCTCACTACTCACTAGCTCACCGTTTTTAGGACTAGATCATAACAATCCTATGACACCATCATCATGTTAGCCACCCAATCATGATGGCTCATCGTAATCACAACTCTCTTAGGACAGCCTTAGGATTTCACCTTCCAAACCCTTAGGTCCATACAAATAAACCATATTCACTAATTTAACACCTCCACAATGAATTATCTCACTAATCAATCCCAACAATGCTCTCTCAAGGTCTACCTTTCACCCTAGAGGGTGTCCAAGTATCTATCCATACCTACCAAAAACATTGATAAAAATAACATCACATCATTGAATTGTACACATAGAAAAAAAACATAGTACAATAAACAATACATGAGGGAAATATCAATCATGGGAACACATCAAACTCACAATCCTAGAAAATAGGCATCACCCAAATGAGGTCAAATGGACCAAAACACTTTCAAAATCAATGCCCAAGAGAATTACTTTAAAAACAAAGTAAAAATGATTCACAAACCATTTCCCAAATCACCAATTTACCCTTGAAATCCATTTTGAAACCAAAATCCTTTTTAAAACCAAATTTTAAACGGGATTTTATTTCGATTAAAAACCCAATACATTCCTACATATAATACCTAAGAAGGACCACTAACACCCATTCCACCGAGGTCCAATCAAAGAATCATTTAGCAAGATATATAGTAAATGATGATTATTAGGCCTTTTTGATCTCATACCAAACTTATAAGAAACTAAAACATTCATGAAATATATAGGAAGGTATTATACATATCGCACACAAATATATTATCACTAAAATTCTAGGAGAATAAACAACGTAAAATATTGAATAAAATATTATATCAAAGGTAAAATAATTAATAGTGATTTTTTGACAATATAAATCATATATAAATATAATATAATGGGTCTAAGACTTTAAATTACCTTTATAATATTAATTAAATAGTTTATTAAAAACTAAATTGTAAAGAAATAAAAGTAACTATTTTAAGGAATCACTTTTAACTTTAAGTTTTGGAAACTTATTTTGGGTTTGGAAATTAGGTTTATTGCATTTTAATGAATCATTTTTGAAATAAAATATATCATGGAATAACCTAAAGTTATAGAAATTAGTATTTCCTTATTACATCATGAATTATGTGATTTAAGATACGTTGGTTATGTGAAAACCCATATTTTTACTATTCACCTGAAAATTGATGTGTTTTAGAAAATTACGAAAAAAATAAACCTTGGTTAATTTTGATGTGATGGTTTCAAAAATGATATTTATTTTATCAAAATAAAATTATAAAATAGGTAATTTTAATTTTTAATATAAAAATTATAATTTTTTTGAAATGAAATAAAATATAGTTTATTAAAAATGTGCTTATATTTTATTTGAGTTTTTTAATAATGATATTTGTTTTTTGGAAATATAAAATTTATATTTAAATAAATTAATTATGATAAATATTATTTATATCCTAATTTATTATTTTGAAGTAAAATTACTATTCTTATGGTCTAGTTATTATTCCCAATGATAGGGTTACTATTCCAAATGGTTAGGTTATTATTTCAACGGTCTCATTACTATTCCAAAGGTCACATTACCTCTTATATATACCACTTATTTATTTCACACAATATTTAACTTAATTCCTCTCCAGGTCCTATATTTCCATTTTCTAATATTTTTTTTTGGATTCCTAATATTTGGTTTCTTTTCTATAGTGTTGTTTTTAAGAGGGGTGATTCTAGTAGATTGGGGAGATCCATATTTTCCCATTTTATCTTTTATCTTTTAATTTTTTTCCTTTTTTATATGGAATTTTATTGGGTTTAATCATTGATTAATGTAATAATATTTATTAATAAAATAATGTCTAGTTAGTTTCTCTACATATTTTATTTGTACAATATAATAGACATTTATTTTTATAAGAAAATATCATTTATAAACTATGGGTTGTTACATTATCTCCCCCCCCCCACTCGATATAGAAATTCCATCCACAAAATTTAACTATTTCTCTTAGCTGATAATATATGAGGGTACTTATGTTTCATTATTCCCTCTAGTTCCCCAGTCGCCTCTTCATACTTATAGTTCCTCCATGACACTTTGACAAATTGAGTAGGCTTGTTGCATAGAACTTTGTCTCTATGATCCGTGATCTCCACCAAATACTCTTTATATGAGAGGTTATTCTTCAGTTATACCACCTTGGGATTTAGTACATGTGAGGGATCAGGTATGTACTTTCTCCAGAGTGATACATGGAACACGTCATGAACTTGATCCATATTTGGTGGAAGTATAAGAAGATAGGCCACTGCTACAATGAAATAGAGGATCTCAAAGGGTCCAATGTACCTTGGTCTAGGCTTTCCTTTCATACCAAACCACATAAATCTTTTCCATGGTGATATTTTAAGGAAAACTTTGTCTCTAACATTGAACTCTAAGTCCCTTCAAAAACTGTTAGCATAGCTATTTATTGACACTGAGAAACTTTTATATGTTTTTGGATGGATCGAAACTTATCTATCATTTCTTTCATAAGATCAGGTCCAATTAGTTTCTATTACCCAACTCTATCCCAAAATATGGAGTTTTACACCACTTTCCATATAGAGCATCATATGGATCCATTTGAATACTCAAGCATAAGATCTTATTATATAATAACTCAACCAATAGGATATGTTTATCCCATCCACCTTTGAATTCCATTGAGCATGCTCATAGCATTTCCTTGAGTGTATGAATAGTTATTTTATATTGCTTATAATTTTGTAGGCGATAGTTCATGCTAAAATTTAGTTCAATACTCAAATAATGTTGAATAATTCTCTATATTTTAGATATGAACCTTGGATCAGGATCATAGATCATCGAAAGTGGCACCCCATATAGCCTCAACACTACCTTCACATATATCTTGGTAAGTTGTTTAAGTGATAAATCTCCCTGAATATTGATAAATTGGGTAGTCTTGGTGTTTTAATCCACCACAACCTATATCGCATTGTTTCCTTTGGATATATTTGGGAGACTAGTGAAAAATTCCATTGTAACAGTCTCCCATTTCCATGTGGCAATAGAAAATGGTTGCATCATCCATTTGGACTTATATCACTATACTTTAACATGATAACATACCAAAAAACTTTAGATATGCTCTACGATATTCTTCTTCATGTTGTCCTGCTAAAATTATCTTAGAATATCGAAGTACATCTTGGTACTTACATGATGGATGCAAAAACATGATATATGTTCATTATCCAATAGATTCTTCTTTATCTATGGTTATTAAGGCACATAAAGGATCATTGAAAAATTAATCAAATCAACATAATATATGTGGAACTCTTGTAGATTACCTTCCTTTATATCCCTCACCTTCTTTTGTAGCTCCAGATCATCCCTTTGTGCCACCTTGATCTTATCTTGGAAAGATGGTTGAAAAATAATTTGGGAAATTTAGGATGTATTCCATGCCATTATTATTTAAATATCTATCCTTCGAATATCTAAGAATATAAGTTTTATCTCAATATTCATCATGGATAGATTAACATATTCTTTTCTACTAATAAAAATAGTTACCTTATTCACCTTTCCTGGATTGTAGTGAATAGAATAATAATAGTGTTTAATAAGATATAATCATATTATTTGAGGCATGTTGAGGTCATTCTGTGTGAATGTATACTTTAGAAAATGGTTATCGATATATATGTCACACTTCTCACTATAAAGGTAGTGTCACCATATTTTCAAGGAAAAATCACAAATGCTAGATCCAGATCATGTGTCGGGTAGTTTTTCTCATGGAGCGTCAACTATCGCGAGGCGTAGGAAATCACATTATCATTTTCATTAGTACACAACCCAAACCTTTATTTGAAGCATCACTATATATCACAAAACATTCTCCACTTGTTGGCAGTGTGAGTAAATGTGTAGTTATTAGCCTCTACTTGAGCTCCTTGAAGATTTCATAACATTATTTTATCTATAAATACTTTACCTCTTTCTATGTTAACTTACTTATCATGCTAGAAAATCATGAGAAATTCCTCAATAAATTTTTGTAGTACCTAAACAATCCATGAAAAATATGGATTTATATGACACTATGTGTATGATCCATTCCTCAATTTCTTTTTTTAAGGGTCCATATAAATTCCTCACTTGTGATCACACACCCCAAGAATGTGACTTTCTGCATCCAAAAGTCACACTTGCTGAACTTAGCATACATTTTAATCATCCTTAATATTTCCAGGACAATCCTTAGATCCTCCACATGTTTTTTATTTCTATTGAACTAAATGAGAATATCATTGAAAAATACTGCCATTTTTTTGAGTTATCATTTAAAGGCTCTATTAATAAAATACTTGAATATTTCATGGGAATAAGTCTGTCCTATAAAAATCACTATGAACACATAGTTTCCATAATTTATACAGAAAGTTGTTTTCTATATATCTTCCTTATTTACCATCAGTTGATGATATTTAGAATAAATATCCATATTTGAGAAGTACCTAGCTCCTCATAGCTAATCAAACAAGTCATCAATCCTTGAAAGTGTATACTTGTTCTTTATGGTGATCTTGTTGAGATCTCAATAATCGATACATAGCCATCACATGAGCCTTAACCCAATTGGTGAGGACTCTTAAGTTAATCTAGGTGACCCGGGATCAAATCCATGTGGAGGAACAATTTCCGGGTACTGTAGTAGTACTGTAGCAGGTACTGTAGTAGGTACTGTAGCAGGAACTATGTAGTGCTATAGAAGGTACTGTAGCGGGAACTCTAGTAGGAACTGTTTGGCACTGTAGCTTTTGGTAATTTCTCCCTGTTTGGGCCTTTGGGTCACCGATTTGGTCCCCGAGTCCTTTAAGGCCTTCGGGTCATCCAAGCCTTCGGGCCAGTAAGGCCTTCGGGCCACCTCAAGGCCCTCGATCCACCTTAAGTGCAGATGAAAACTAGACAACCTACAAGGAACAAGGTCTATAGGAGGATGAGTAGGGAGCTTTCCCCACAGTAGAAGCTACACAGATTGAAAGAATGAGAGGGTTTGAAACCTTCTATCAGGACAAGCCTGTGCATGCACGGGATAGACTAGTCGAACAACCATGCGAAGGTAGAGAGATGATTTCACGATGAAGATGCTGGGGAGAAGCAGTTCCAAGTAGTTAGTTTGGGTTGTATGTAATGTTTGAATCCTATGGGAAATGAATTCTTCTAAGGCCTATGGGCCACGTAATACTTATGACTACGGCCCTTGTAAGGGTTCCAAATCACCCCTTTAAAGGTGGATTATCATAATCAATAAAAAATGAAGGCCTTCAGGCCATTGGATGGAAATTGCCACATTGATCTGTCCTTCTCCTTGATAAAGAGTATTGGAGAACCCCAATGAGATGCACTGGGTCGTATGAACCATTTTTCTAATTTCTCTTCCAACTAATTCTTTAAATCTTCCAGTTTGATCAGGGCCATACTGTATGGTCATTTTGATATTGGAGTGGCTTTGAGTATGAGATATATTGAGAACTCTAATTCAAGATCTAGGGGAATTACAGGTAACACCTTAGGAAATACATTAGCTTATTCCCTAAAAATTGGAATTTCCTCTAGGTTGATATCTTCCTTTGACTCAACTATTTGAGAAAGGTATGCTTCGCCAAAGGGCATTAACACCCAAACCATTGAGGGATTTTCCAAATAAGACTCATGGTCTTCCTTTCATTTGTAAAAGAAAATTGGATTATTTGGGATATGAAAAGAGATATCATTTTATGGACATTCGATGTCTTATCTACATAAATATATCCAATTCATGCCATGTATAGTATTTAATTCCACCACAAAAAGTATTATGAGACTCCTTGGAAGAATCATACCATATACGCTAATAAGAGAAGAGTCCAACATGTGGTTTCCAATGATCACTCCACTAGGTGTCTTTACAGACACTTCTAATTCAAGGTATCTTGGATTTGATTCAATAGTTATGTCAAACTTGAAGTATATAAAATAATTCTTATAACAAGAATCAAATAAAACTTTTTCCATTCTAGAGTTATTCTGAAGTTAAACTTGTATTAATTCATTTTCATGCTCCACTTCAATAGTAATAATGGACTAAGCATTCCCTTGCTCAATTGTCTTTGGTGGTTGTTGACACTGATTACACACACAGACCTGTGGTTTAATTTACTGGCTTACATTGTTCCCTTAATCCCTAAAGTTGAATAATTAAACCATAGGTGGTGAATTAGGAGGTGCCTTCCTTCCCTCCATCATTTTGGATGACTTATTCCTGTCTCTTAGAAATTCATGACCATGGTGGCCTTCTCTCCATCACTTGAATCATCTCCTTATTCATTTTAGGCAATTTGCGTAATGATTCTTCCCAAATTTTTTACCCATGGGTGTTGGATCCTCATTATTCATTTTTCTTTTGACCCACTAGCTTGGTATTACATTCTTCTATTATTATTCCCATGAACATGGGACCATTCTCTGAACTCCATATCTACTTTAAGAGCACATGGAACCACTTCTTCATAAATCCCAAAGTCTCGGATAACTCTATCCTTTTGAAGGTGTGGTTTTAAACCACTAAAGAATATATCTATATTTAAATAATTTTTTATAACAAACCCCATGGGGTTTCATTCAATAGTTTTTATGTTTTCCTCATAATCCATGTCATATTCATATTCCTTTTTCTTCATCTCTATGAATTCCATTTACATTATTGTTTGAATATTTTAAGGGAAATACTTATTAAGAAATATTTTATTAAATTATTCCTACTAAATATCTTATATTTCAACCTCTGAATTAGTTTTATTAATAAATCCTTGACATTGATTGGCCTCTCCAAATAAAAGAAATATTTCTAGAGTCACCATATCCTTCTTAGAACAATAGACCATAGAAAAGATATTATTCATTGAGTTGACCCACTCTTCTGTGAAAAGTGGATCAAAAGTTCCCATAAATTTTGATGGTCATTACCACATAAAGGACTCAATGTATATTTGATCCTTATTGGGTAAAGGATGATGTTCCACATGGATAATGATATTATTTATATCATGAAACAATTCGATGAAAATTCCCATGAAATATTTTACTCCACCTCTCATGGGATTTGTGATGTTGTTCGGTCACTTTTTTCATTGTCCGTCATAAGGTTTGTTGGACTAGTTTCTCTTGGTTCCCACCATGTTAAAAAATAAAATAGGTTTGCAAAATCATAATTCAACAAATAATTAATAATTAATTAATTCCTTTGTGTAATTAAATTAAAAGTAATATCTTTTGTGATCCCTATCTTTAGCCTTTTCAAAAAAAAGATTCTTGGATATATTCAGAGTCTTATCTTAAGGAATTTCACTAATGTTTTCCAATAATAGTTCCCAAATTATCTCAATAATGATTTGATTCCAACAATATTGAACCCAATTTATTTACATTACTATTACATCATTTTAAAGTGAAACAACATAATAGTGTTACAAATACAGGATTAAAAGGTTTGTTTCCTTGGGAAAATTAGAATCATACATAAATTCTACATAATATAACATAAAAATTATTTAATTACTTCTTATAAATATTCTTATTGGTCATAAAGTTCTCCTTATAATAAGTAATCACAAGAGTATATAAATAAAAGATATGGATGAGATAAAATACTAGTATAAGGATGAATAAGGGAAATGAAATAATATAACACTGGTGAGCATAAAAATCATCATCAAATCATAAGAATAGGATAAACATCAACTTAATGAGAGAAACATGAGATAAATTAAGGAAAATTATCAATAAAAAAAATGAAACATCATGTCTTAGTGGTCAATTACCACACATAGTTGTGAACAAAGTTAGCATCATGTTCACGCATAACATATGTTCATAATCATAACATCATCATTATGAAAAAAATATATCATCATGTTCATGAATAATACACATTATATCATGAGATATATCACATTGCCCAATGAATTATTGGGATATATAATTTTGGGCCTTCTCATTATATCATAATAATTACATAATCATGCATTCTATATAGAACGAATTTCAATCATAGTCACAAACTAACCCCTCAAAAGGAATGGGTTTCATTTGGATTTAATCAATAATAATTTAATGAATAAAATTGGGGTTCCCAAATAAAAATTGAAAATCACAATTGGTATATGAATCATCATTCTTGATTGAAGAAGAAACAACTCAAGAGGTGTCAAGACGTGTTTTGGAAAGAAGTATTCTTTTAGAAAATATTTTTATTTATCATAAAATCTGATTGGGAACATGTATATCCCCAATAAGAAAAGGGAAGAAAAATGAAATTTTATTTAATGATCATTAAAATAGTATCCACACTAAAATTCCTCATGAATACGAATAACCCAGAGAAAGGGAGTTGGTTTCGAGAATCCCCTTACATTTATTCATGCTTTATTTCATAACTTCTGTAACTCCTAAATAAGAAACATAGATTTATTAAAACATTGATCCAAAAGTGAATTATTTTAATTGTTACCAATTTTTATCAATTATTTTCATCTTTTTATATTTCTTAATATCATTTAATGAAATTGGTGTGTTTTGATATCATGTTTTTCTTAAAAATTTCTTGTTTTCCTTTGATTTATCTATTTTCATTCAAATTCATTTATAAAAAAGTATGATTAACGCTAGAATATTATAATACATGGAATTAATTACTTATATATTATATATAATTAATATTATCCATATATTAATATGTTTATAATAATTGTCTTGGCAATGTCTTTGTAGGTTGTTAACCGACCATTAATATGATGTTATCGAAAGAGTGGGAAAGGTAAGTACGACATTTATATTTGTCATAAATATGATAATTATAGTAGGTTATAATAATTAATATAATTTTAACATACTAAATAACTAATTTTATTTTATATGGTTCTGAAATAAATAGGGAAAATGAAGAAAGAGAATAAGAAAAAAAGGGAAGGGTTAATAGATACTTATTCTCTCCTCAATGTAGCTTCTCTTGTACAACAATATAACTCCATTGGTTATAAGATATGTATTGCTTCAGAATGTCCCTAAGTATTATAATGGTCTTGATATATAGGATTTGAGTATATAATTGGATTTTAAATGTGTGTGAGGAGTGGTTTTCCAAGTTAATGGAGAGGGGTCAATTATACTTAGGGAGGGGGATATTTTCAGAATAAAATATTATACTAATGGTAAAACATGTAAAAGTGGGTTTTTTTACAATATAAATGATATATAAACATAATAAAATGGGTTTAATATTTTAAATCCCATTTATAATTAGAATAAATTAATTTATTTAAAATGAAAGTGGAATAAAAGAGAAATTGTTATTTTAAGGAATCACTTTTGACTTTTGGTTTTGGAAAGTTTTTTTTGTTTGAAAAATATGTTTATTGTATTTTAATGTATCATTTATGAAATAAAATATATCATGTCTAAACCTCAATTTCAATAAATTATTATTTCATTATTATATCATGAATTATGTAATTTAATAAACACTAGTTATGTGAAATTTTATATTTTTACTATTCACCGGAAAATTGAAGTTTTTCAAAAAATTACCAAAAAATCACCATTGTTTAATTTCAATTTTCTGATTTCAGAAATTATAATAATTTTATAAAAATAAATTTCTAAACTAGGTAATTTTAATTTTTAACAAATAAATTATTATTTTTATGAAATACTTTAAAATTCACTTTTAAAAATTTTTTTATATTTTTATAGACTTTTTTAGTATTTATATTTAGTTTTTAGCATTATAAAATTTATATTAAGATAAATTAATCATGTTAAATATTATTTATATTATAATTTAATATTTTGAGGTAAAATTAATATTCTAATGGTTGGGTTACTATTCCCAATGGTCAGGTTACTATTCCCAATGGTGATGTTACTATTCTAATGGTCACGTTACTATTTCAATGGTCACATGACCTCCTATATATACCACTTCATTATTTCGTTAAATATTCAACTCAATTAATCATAAGGTTCTATATTTCCATTTTCTAAGAGTCTTATTGGTTTCTAATATATTTTTTACTTTTCTATATTATTATTCATTGGAGGTGTGATTATAGTAGATTTGGGTGATCCATATTTTACTATTTTAGCTTCTCTATTTTATATTTTTTTCCTTTCAATATTAAGCATTAAATTGGGTTTATTCAATAACTAATGTATTTATTTTCATTAATGGAAAAAAGGTCTTTTGGTTTATTTATGTATTATATGTGTATAATATGATAAATATTTATTTCCATAAGAAAATATCATTTACAAACACTCGTCCATTTGAGACCTACCTTCATTGGCCAGTTTTAGATGTCTTTGATCATGTCATAAAGACCATGACAACCCAACCACACCCAACCAGTGGTAATATACTCATCCTTATTATTTCTCAACATGTGTGGAAAATATACTGATCTCTAAGGTCCTAACTGCCACCTGGGGGTCGTGCTCACCCCTAAGTTTAACTATAACTACTAGCATCCACCCGAAGGCAGTGTTCAAACCATAATAACTAGTTTCCTCCAAAAGGAATTGTTCATTCAAAGTTTAACCATAATAACCATTTTCCACATTATGGTAGAATTCACCTCATGTTTAAGAATTATATCCCAGATTTTCATAATACAATAAAATAGTAAAAGAACATTATTTTCAATTATCATTTCCACTTCTAAAAAATTAAAAACTTCAATTTATCCAAAACCTTCATGAACACTACCTTTAATTCAAGAAAATAAAAGTTACCAAATTTCATACCCATTTTCCATAATACAATAAAAAACATTTATCATTTCCAAATTCATATCTTTATTTCGAATAAATTTTTAAAGGAAATAATATCTCCATTTCAAACCATATTCAAATTCAAACTACAAACTCATTCTCGAAAAAATTTCTATTTAAAATGGATGATATATCCTAAGATGGTTATATTTTAATGCATAAAATAAAATTAGAAGTCAAACATAGAGACTCAACATGAGACACATAATATAAAACTTGATGAAAATAAAGATGATTTTGGGAAATAATTTGGTACAACCTATCTTAGGACTAGGAGTGGTCACATTATCTATGTTGACCCTTCATTATAAATAGAATGGGGTAATTTTTAGTCATGGATAAAAGCCTTAAAATCCATAAAAAATAATATAAAACCAACGGAACATAACACACCAATTGCAGATGGAGAGAAAAGGCTGGAATGGAGGTGTATAAATACCTCAAAGATTTTATCTCGCCGAACAAGAACCAAAATGACCAAGGATTGAAGGAGTTTCACCAAAAATTAAAAGAAGATTGAACGGTATGTTAGAGGTGAGTTTTTTTCCAAAAAGAAGAAAAAATTGGTTGGTGTAAGATTTTGTAAGGTCAAAAATGTAAAAAACCACACTTTTTACTACAACACACGGTTTAGCCTCATGGTTGGAAAAACCATGTAACCCCCACTATCTAAAACACCACCCTTAGAAGAGTTAGGTGCATAGTTAGAAAAATTGTGTGAAAATCATGTGGGAACCTCTACAAAAAAATATGACTTTCACATAGTTTCTAGACCTCCTCCCCCATCATTTAAGAAACCATTCTTCTCCCTTTCCCCCACACAGTTTGGGGTCATGGTTGATAAAAAAATTGTGAAAACCCGAAACAATATCCAATTTAAAAAAATACTGAAACTCTGAACCCTGAAACCTCCCAAGAACTCCCAAAACCAACTAAAACCCATTATAAATTTTTTTTAGTACAATTCTAGGGTTTTGGTATAAAGTAGAAGAGACCAACCTCATATGAAGGGTGATGTTATACAAACTCCCTACAATTAGTTATCTCATCCTCAATCTAGGATCCCAATATCCTTTGGCTTCACTGATAAAAAGTTCCACCCATTGGGTTTGAACACACACCTCCCTCACCCAAGTTTCCTCTTAGTTCTACCCATGTTTCTATAACACACATACGAAAGAAATAACCATCCCCTGAAGGGTCATTTCAATTTGTTTGACAACACAAATGGGATACTCTTCAAAAAAAGCATGAGCCTCCAACTTGAGGTCGTCAACATTGATAACATAATATGGTTTTGGGTGATATATCCAAATATGAGTGATGTGAAACACCTCATGCATTGCTAAATACCTCTATATAATATCTAGTCTGTAATACACAGGGATGCCTCTCTCCAAGATATTGAAAGGCCCAATGAAATTCCGTGCCAACATCCCCTACATCCAAATTTAATGTTTACCTAGCCTCAGCGACACCTATAAGAAGTCCTTGTTACTAACCAAGAAATCCAAGGGATGTAGTCATTAGTCAACATAATTTCTCTACCTGATCTAATAATTATCAACAGATTCCATAATAAGAAGATTTTTTTAGAGTTTTCCTATACTAAGCTCATCCCAAGAATCATGGAATCACTAGCGTTCAACCAGTATAGTGATGATCAACTTAGAAAATCATACATGTCCTTTAATGGAGAGATCTGAGTATATTCCTAGTAAATTTTATTATAAGAAAATTATTTTAAGTACATATGGATCTCCCAAGAGACAAAAAAATTAGAAACATGGTCAAATCATGTCCTTGATTACCTATATGGAACACTCTGATTGGTCATTCATTTTTAGGTGGTAATTTGTGCTCATATAGTCCTTTAATCATAGTTTCTTCTGAAGTCCCTTATTGAATATTGAGGTGAAATAGGGGGTCTTTATGAGTTGTGATGATCTATGGCACCCTATAGAGTTGTAATATCTCCCTTACATATAACCTACTAAGATTATCAACTATAGAAGACTCTTCAATGGGTGATAAGTGAGTTACCTTCATAAAGAGATCAACGATAACCCAAAATATATCATTCACATGATGTTTACTCAGTCAACCCATCACAAAAACCTTCTTGAAATCATCAAATTTCCACTAAGAAGTGGTAAATAGTTGGAGAAGAGTGATATGGTGTTGATGCTAGGATTTCACTTACTTGAAGGTTGAGAATCGATAAACAAAACTAGTAAATTCCATCTCCATACCCATCCAACAATATTTCTCATTAATTTCATGATAAATCTTGGTCATCCTAGGATTTACAAGCCATATATATGACTATAATTCCCTCACCAAATAATCATACATGCTCGTGGTAACTACCAGTAGACCTCAGACATATAGGATCTCATCGTCATCCAAGGACAATGCAAGAGAGGCTCCACACTATAAATATTATCCCTCATTACTAGACATTCATAATTCAAAAACCAACTCTCCTTTAACCTATCAAGGAGTGGGGACATAATGAAGATATAATCCAATATTTCCATTCCCTATTAATCCTTGATATCAAGGTGAAACTATGTAAACAAAGTCATGATCTTCATCTTATAAATGAACTACTAAAAAACCATAGGATGTGTATTTCCACTCAAATCATCTACCACTTCATTTCCCTTTCTAGGAGTGTAATCGAGTTATAATTTGAATTATTTCATGTACACATACCACCTACTCTACCTAAGATTTTTGTAACACTGGGAGAAGATTTATTTCAAAATTTCATAATATATATAAACCACAAACCTCTCCCCCAATAGGTAGTGTTTCCAACACCTCATGGAATATACCGCTGCTACAAGCTCCAAATTTTGGGTTGGGTATTTTCACTCATGTGTCCACATCTATATGGACTCATAAGTAACTCATTTCCCATATTATAAAATTACCACCCCAAATTTGATAATTGACACATCACAAAATAGGGTCTAATATTTTATAGGTTCAGGTAAGGTTAGGATTGGTATTGATATCAACATTTTATCCACTCTAGAAACGTTGTCTCACAAGAATCATACTAGATGAACTTCCACCCCCACACCCCTTCTTTGTTAGTCCCATAAACAGCACTACCTAGCAGGAGAAGACCTAGATAAACTGAATGTAGTATCCATCTATCCCCAGGTTTCTATATAGATTAAATACATTCTTGGGCCTCTCCCCAAAAATAAAAACATAGATTTTATTTGGATCTACTAAAACTCCAACTTATGATATATTATGGATCAAAAAAATCATTTGATCTAACCAAAACTAACATTTGGAGAGTTTTTCATAAAGTTGATAACCTCAAAACAATATTCAAATTTCTAGCATGCTCCTATCTAGACTTTTTGTACACTAGGATGACATCAATTAAGACAAAAAAAGGAGTCTAGATACATATGAAAGACTTTATTAATTATATCCATAAAGACCACGTGTTCATTCATTATCCTAAAGGATATAAAGAGGTACTCATATAGACTTTACTTTCTCTAAAAGGTTGTGTAATGAATTTCAGATGATCATACATTGAGATGGTGATACCCCAATCATAGATATATCTTGGATATAACACAAAAATAGTTGATCTAGTTATTAACTATTACCTATTTAATCCTCCTATAATCCAAAAATATTCTCAAGGTGTCATAATCCTTCTGTAGAACAAAACTGGATCACACTAAGGGGGAGTTCTTATTCCGATGAACCATTTTACTTCAAAATACTCCATGTAATATTTCAATTCTTGCGGCTCTATTATAACCATTCTATAAGAAGTCATGAAAATAAGTTCATTTCCTAGAAAAATATTGATCATAACCATGATTCCATTATAGGGTGTTAACTTGTAAAAAAATATAGAAAATACATTTTGGAATAAATTGAATATAGGAGTAAAGACAAGCTATTGTGTCTCCCACTCATCAAAGACGATACTAGCCACCCGGGTCGCAATACTGTATAACTATTAAGGGTATGGTTGGACAAAATCATCATGGACTTTCCACTCTCCCACATACTCAAAGTGTCTACCCTTATGATAGGCGAGAGAGGTATTCTAATGATAGTAATCAATTTGGCCTAAGTATTGAATGAGTTAGCCCATCCTCAAAATCACATCAAAGGAACCCATTTCTAGCATGAAGAAGTCCTAGAAGAAATAGAAGTGGTTGATGACCATAGAACAACTAGAAGACTTCCAAATCCCCTTTAAATTCATATCCAACTGTGTGTTGATCAATACCGCACCATAGAGTTATTATACGATATGATTTAGTCTTTCAAAAAAAAAATAAGATATAAATGATTGGGATTCCCATGTGTCAAAAGGAGAAAAAGTAAGAGTAGACACAACCAAAATCATATGTGAACAGTTGATAGTCTAGTGTCATGATCTATATTAATAGGATGTACTACAAGAAACTACCCCATACCATGGCCTTGTATTTAAACCTAACTTCCATGAGTCATATTTCCCCATTATCCCTATTTTCCTCAACTTTGATCCCCATGGGAACCACTACAGCCTATAAATCTAGTAGAATACCTACTATCTGTGTGTTGTGGCATGGTAGTCACCTGATTTCATAAACTATATAGACTAATCCTGCACCCCTACCACCACCACCATCTATCTAAACCCTTGAAAATGGTGTATGTGACCCTTATTCCTATATATATGGCACTCTATATGTGGTTGGGGGAACTAAGAACCAATGTTTCCCTTGCGACCACACTGATAACATTGTACATCACCATTACCTTGGGAAGGATAAAAGGAGTTACTATCCTTCCTCGACTAACCTCAACTTATCTATCATGAGTTATCCAATTGTCACTTCTGACTGCCAAATGACCCAATAACAGTACTACTCATCCTTGAGGAATATATTTATATATTTTTATATCCCTCATAGATATTACTTTATGAGATCATGTCATGGTTTATCATATATGTAAAGGAGGAAAAATTGACGAAGTTTACCTAGAACTTGATCTCATACCATTTTCCATCCTAAATGTGTTTTGTCCTAGAAACCTCATTACCCACTAGGTTCAATCCAGATAGTTGAAGTTGAGTGAAATGAGCAGCGCAATCCACAACTATCATGTCCTCCCTGGTATAACCTTCTGAACTCATGGGTCATGTCTGAATGAAAAGTCTCTAGGAAGAAGTGGCTAAGGAATTATGTTTGGAAATCATTTCAGGTTATCAAAATGTACTTCAATCATTGGAAAATATGTCCCACCACTAGAATGTTGTGCCAAGAAACATGTGTATGGATAACTTCATCCACTTATCTTTTGGTGTCTCTATGCGGTCAATTATGGTTTGTATAGACTCCATTCACAGATCTTATGTCTTTGGACCACCCTTATTGGTGAAAAGTTAAGGGTTCCAATGTGGATACTCATGAGTATGATCTGACATTGACTAAATGACATAAATTGGACCCCTCTCCAATGTTTGTATAACTTGTAAGAGGATCTCATAGATTATACCATCATTAACTATACCCTGAGATACTAGAGGTTTTGGGATACCCACTATTGGATAACTCCGACCATGAGGGTATAGTCTCCCCATGATATCTCATCAGATCCTAATCATTATTCAGTATCCTTTAGTGTGTGGGGAGACTATACCCTCGTGGTAAAAGTTAAACAATAGTGGTAAATAATGTAAATAACATGAAATACATAGTATCACAATATTATAATCATACAATAAATAATTGTGACATTTCCCAAGTAATAAAAAAAGGATGATATAATACAGTCAAGATTACATGTCACCAGTCACATACAATGGGTAAAAAATATAAAACATAGTAAAGTAGTATGATCTAAAAATAGACCATATCTAGCTTAGTGCCAATCCTAGATCCATCCAAGCACATAATCAAGCATCCTTCATTGATCACATTTTCTAAACCCTACATACATCCATGAAATATTCTCAAGAACCAAACAATGGCCCAAATTGAGTGTGAGTATGGCTCAATAGTTCACCACCAATGGTGTCCCTAAATAATCCAGTCTAAAACTGAAGTGCATGTGATGGTACAATGTACAAACAATTTAAACATCTATAATAATAAATAAATAAGTAAAATACGAAACTTGGATTCATGTTATCACTCGATGTTTGACCCACCTACTTCAGCTGTTATAGAATGTCTCTGAACATATATTTGATACCATGCCTACCCAACCACACCCGATCAAGGTAAATATACCCATCCTAGATTCTATCTGAAACCCAGTTGAAATATACCCATTTCGAAGGTCCTGGTGTCCACCTGTGGGGCTGTGTCCCCCCCCCCCCCCCCCACCCCCGAGTTAAACCATATAAATAAGCATCCAACCAGGGGAATCTTTCACCCTAGTTTTAACAATATAACTAGCATCCACCTAGGGGAAGCATTCTTGGGTTTAACCATAAAAACCATAATGCACTTGGGGGAATCACTCACCCTAAGTTTATCTATAATATCTATGATTTCTATTATACAAAACAACAGTAGAATTACATTAGTATAAAATATCATTTCCATTTCCATGATAATTCCAAAATTCCATTTAACCAAAACATTTATCAACACTACCTTTAATACAAGAAAAGAAATGTCACCATGGGTCACACCCATTTTACAAGATCTATTCCATAGTAGTTCTAAAATTATATTTTCATTTAAAACTAATTAGTAAATGAAATACATTTACATTTTAAACCAAATTTAAATTCCAACCATGAACCCATTCTCAAACAATTTCTATTTAAAATGTGGTATAAGATTCCAATGTCATGCTTTAAGGATTAGAATAAAATTAGAAGTCAATAACTGAGACCAAACTTGTGAAAAATCTCATAAAACTTGTGGAAAAGAAATATGACTATAGGAAATAATTAAGTACCACCTACCTTAGGACTAGGAGAGGGCACACACTCAATATTGACCCTTGATTATTCTTAGAAGAAGAGATTACAGAGTAGTATAGAAAATCCTAAAATGTTATAGAAACTAGATAAAACTTATAAAACATAACCAAAAAGGTTATGATAGATATAAAGAGGTGTAAGGGATTCATAAACATACATTGATGAGGTTTATCACACAAAATGTGATCCAAAATGGACATGGTTTAAATCAAATTCCCTACAAAGGAAGAGAGTTGAAAGGGGCACGTGGGAGGTGATTTTTTTGGAAAAAAGTGGGGGAATTTGGTTAAAAGTGGTAATATTTTTAATGGAAATGGTAAAATAAAAAAAATTAATGGGCCACAAATTTAGAGAAACCATGAAAAAATTATGTAATCCCAACTATCTAGAACACCACCCTTCACACATTTTAGAGAATGATTATACACACCATGTGGATGCCTCTAAAATAGATTTCATGACTTAAAACATTTTCAAGACCCCCCCCCCATCATGTGGATTAAGAAAAAATGATCCTCCCTTATTCTTTTTTATAGTTTGGGTACACGATTGGCACAAAACCATTTTTAAGAATGATCCCTGTACAATTTATTATAACCTTGAAACTCCAAACATCAATACCTCTCAGGAACTCTTGAGACCACATGAACCCCCTTATTCATTTATTTAAGGATAATTTATTAAGTTTTTTTATAAAATATAAGAGATGTGCATGCTCATAAGGGTGTGGTTTTATAGGTGGAGAGCTAGAGATGACTTCACTTTCTCCCAAAAAACATTGTACATCCATCTCACATTCTCAGATAGGGGTCAGGAACTCTAATGTTTAATCATATTTATATAATATACCAAACCTATCACCATAAATATAAATTCTCCATATATTTTTGCATCACCATAGGATTATAACCTATTCCTGACCTAGAACATGAATATATATATATATATGGGAAGTGTCCACAGTATACATTAAACCATGATTATCCCCAACAAGACTTTATACCATGATCATCCCTTGATGCACATTAAACCATGAGAATCACCCATCAGATATTAAACCATGACCATCCTCTACTAGGCATTAAACTGTTAGTGTCTTCCATATGACTTTAAATCATGTGTGTCTCCCACTAGACTTTAAACAATGAGCATAACCCATTAGAATTTAAATTTTTAGAATCACCCGCTATAATTTAAACTAAGATAATCCACCACTATACATTAAAACTTGATAATACACTACTATACATTAAACCATGAAAATTCCCCCACCAAACTATAAACCATGGGAATCCACCACTGGGATTTAAACCATGAGCATCACCCATTGGACTTTATACTACGAGCATCCCCCATTGGTCTTTAAACCATTAAATTCTCCACAATACAATAAAGATTAATCATCCCCAATAGAGTTTAAACAATGTATGTCACCCAATAGAATTTAAATTTTTTATCTCCTTTACTCAAATTTGAACCTATAACCCTCCTAATCTATCAGAAATATTTCTTTAGTTAATGAGCCCAGTGCACCTTATGTGATAAGAGTATGATCTATATACACATTTCTCAGGTGAAGAGCTAAATCTCTCACATAGTTTGATGAGAATAATATTCCTGAGGCAACTATCCTTTGATGCCTTACACATCATCTATATGCTTCCATTTGATGATCATAGTATGTCTCAATGTTTTCACCTAAGATTCCTTAGGTCATAGGCATAATATACCCTTATGAACACAAATGACGATTTTTTCTAAAGATTCCCAGAATTACCAATATCCTTATTAACTCCATCTAATGTTAGCCACACTGCCATGAAATCAAGTTTTGTAATTAACCAATGTCCACTATAAGATCAAATCAAGAACAAGATTCACAAACATGTCTTAGATTTGTTAGTGAGACTAAGATTAATAAACAAACCCTGAGGAGGAATCCATGAAAGGAATATAAAACATCCCACTATCCCATTATGATCAATGATCCTACATCATCAACCATTTTGGTGAAGGTTATATGCCTTTAGAAAGACATAATTTGGGGAAATGAGGATCATGACTTGTCCAAGGACCCAATCTTTCATAAAACACATTCCCCAACATAAGTATTAGAAAAATTTAACCCTTGACTGATTTGAATCCATATACTATTGATACCTTCCTTTGATGTATTTTATCCTTATTATTATGTATAATATAATATTCAATATAATCTTATTAGGATTCACAAATATATAACCCACATTAAATTTTCAAACTTGAAATATGGGGTGGAGTAGAGGGATTCTCAAGAAAACATTATATATGCATCTCATAGAACATTTAATAAATAATTAATCTATATTAATACTCTATTGATGAATATATATCCAAAATTTTACATTTAAAATTATATATTTCACGCATTCTTATATCTTTATTCATGTAAATATTTATATCCCCTAGGAAAATTTCAATACTAACACCAACCTAAAATCTTTGTACAACTTGAGTGATCATCCTTCCTTGAAGTTGTTTCAAGGATATCCTTTCTAACTCTAGGTGTTAATATACCTTATATATATTTATTTTTAATGGAATAATATAATTAAATTATCAAATCCATATCATTATAATAAAATTTAAACAAATTGAAATAAATAATTCAAAATAAATATTATATTATTCTTGGCTTCCACCTTGAATTTCTTGGTTTGGAATATTAATTTTTTTTTATTCTCATCCTTTTTCATTATTTATGGTGAGAGGGAGAATAAAAATCCATTTATCTAGGTGAAATGTTTCTTAACTACTCTAATTTATAAATAAAATTTTTTTATTACAATAATTTATACCCACCATTAGGAGAAGTTTGCGGGTATATGTTCTACACCCATTTACCCTGGTGGGATATCATTGATGAATATTCATTAAGAATTATTCAATCAATAATTTGATATTTAATTAATAATGAGATAAAGTATCATTTAAAATAAATAATATTATACTCAACATAAATTCATCCTTCTATCCTCTAACTGAAAATTACTTCCATGTATCATCATCTATAAATCTGTCATCATTGTAGGAATTATCATTTTTAGCCAAAAATATAATATAAAGTTAACACAGATTTAATATATCTTCATATATTTATGTAATAAAAACCCATTGTAACCTAATATATTTTATATTTAGGATATAAAATTTCATATGTTAGTGAATCTAAAAAATTTTTATATAATATAGTTTATAAACACTATAAATATAAAAAAAATTACATATTAAATATTTTACCACAATGATCTCTCTTAGTATATCTTGTTTAATTTAGTAAATACTCTTCTATTTGGGAAAAAATATGTTTAATTTTCTTTATCCTTGAAATTAAATGAAAATAATAAATATTTTTTCCATTGGAACAACAAAAGAATTATTATCATCAATATCCATAGTGGTACTTTTCTCTTTACTAAGAGAAATCGATGAACTAAGTAATCATGTACTTCCATATATATATACATTAGATGTATTATCTTATAAAAACAAATATAACAATACCTAATAGTTTAATCTAATAAATACATATAAATCAATTAATCAAACAATTATTACTTAATAAAAGGATTTTATTAATAATTTACCAAAAATATGGGAAATAAGATTAAAATAGAGAAAATAAATATGTGAAATTAAATTATATTTGTAATGGAATGGAAATGTAACACCCCGAGCTTCCACGATACGCTTCTCATTCGATAATGCAATGGCTTGCATTGTACGCAACTTCGAATTCTAAAACACCGCGACTAATCAAAGTAGTCGTTATGAATAGTAATAACCACTTTTTAAAATTATAGAAATTTTATATTTCAAAATGGACTTCATTTTTGGATTCGGAATATCTAAATTAGCCTATGTTGAATTTTTGGTATTTTTCTGAGAACTTCTATTTTTTATGAATAGTGAAAAATACTTAAAAACAACCTTTTTAATAAAAATAATTTATAGTGATAAATTATACTATTTAGTGGTTTTAAAGTATAATTAGAATATATTTTTACCATTTTATCCAATGGTGGTCATTAGAATTAATTTCACTTTGAAATTGGACATAAACAATTGCCAATCTTTTGATTTAAATTGTTTCTTAAAACACGCTATTTGTTGTGACAGCGGGAATTAATTATAATTTTAATTAATGCAACTTATATGTTTGGAATTTTGTAAAATAGACATCATTTTTGAATTTGGAATATCAATTATATCTTAGGGTGAAATTTTGGCCTTGTTCTGAAAAACTTCAATTTTTAATGAATAGTGAAACCACTAAGTGGTAGTTAAATAACTGATTTTTCGTTTAAATGAAATATTACCACTTCTGTGATTTGATTTTCAAAAATCCGACATACATGGTTGTCATTAATAAGTAAAATGTGGTTCAATGAGATTAAAATAATTTTTGGTGAATAGTAGCTTTTAAGTTCTTAATCGTGATTAGAGGTAATTAGTGTAGTTTAAGGTAAAAGCAATGTTTTAATAATATGATATGAGCTTGACACTTGTCCTACTCCTATTGGATGAGTCATGGCCGACCAAAACAACCCATGGGTCAACTTGGGGACCCCATGGAGCCACTTTAGTTGGAAAATGACATAAATATAAATTTATTTAATGTTAAAATTAAATTGACACAAACATGAGTTGTTTTACTAAAATAGTTTTTAAGTGGGGTTACACAAGTCCAAATTTTGATTATAAATATTAATTAGAAAGATAAAAAGATTTCCTACATCATAGTAGTTTTTTTATAATTTTTAGACATTAAATAAATTAAATTATTTATGACATCATGATGATGCAGCGATGGCCTCATTATTTAACGATTTAAATAAAATGGGAAGATAATGCAAAATCCAAGGCTTACACTTGTCCAAAGCCAATTGGATGTGGATATTTCGAACCCTTATCACCTTATCCTAGAATTATATAAGTGTGGGACCTTTAGAATCCGAAAATCATTGTGTAATAATGTAACATTTCAATCTTTCCAAAAGATCCCCTCCTCTCCACTTATAAAAGGCCCCCACCTATCCCACCTTATTCACACCTTCAAGCCATTTGGCTCGGCCAACCTCTGCCCAAATACTCTCCCAACTTCCCTGTCTTACTCCTAGAAGCCTCACTTTGGGAAGAACTCTTCCCAAGGAAGCCTTTGGCTCAAATCAAAAAGAGTTACCCGATTTTGAGGTAATGTCTTCTCTAATGTTGTTTTGTTTTATTTTTCTTCTCCAACCCCCTAAACTCTTTTTATTAATTTCTTTTGTAAAAACACCAGTATCCTCAATATACTAGGATGTTGTTATAAGAAGGATTCGAGCTACACTTACACACACCTACATCTAATGGTTAAAGAACATACGGTTTCTGTGGATGGCGAATTTCTGCCTCACAAAACGATGATTGTTCAACACTCATATAACACCTTCAAAGGTGGCCATTAAGATGTCACTATTTTTATATATGATATATAAAATGTTTATGTTTTAATTATGCTTCTGTATTTCTCATTTATGGCATACTTTATGATTTCCATTATGGGTAAAACGCGATAATTTCATTTTAGGAAGTGCGGACTACCGCCCCCTCAAAGTGATTTGAATCGTTAATACCATATGTGGGATGTATAAAGGATGGAGTAAATGGTATTATACACTATATTACACTGGAATTATATTATAAATTTATATCATTATGATTTCGTTCCATTAAAAATGAAATTGAAATGAAAGTAGCGTTCATGCGTACGTACGGCTTACCGTCTCCATGAACGGTGCATTTCATTTCTTACCTCTAAATGTTACGTAATATTATAAATGAATGTATATACTGGATATATAAGATATATATGACATCTAAATCATGAATATAATTCTGGAGATAATGGATATTCTACCACATAAACAACTTGTAATTATAAGAAGTTTATTGTTGACTCAAGTACCAAAGATTGACAAAACGACCGTTATTAACTTAAATAATTACATAATGTTCATATCATTGTAATAAGTGATATAATAAGGATAATGAAATTGAAAATGGTTCTTAATAAGGTATATATTAACTCTAGTTTATTATTCAGGAGGTTAAAGAATGGTTGAGTCAAGTCAGACACGAGGTAAGGGAATTTCTTAACCCAACTTCCATTCTTTGGGTTAATATCCTATTTTCAAATTATGTCATGATATTATTATGTCCTATTTTGTATTTTTTCTTTCTTTATGTGTAACTATAGTTAATACACATAACAGATCTATTTTATTTTAAAAATGATCTTTTTATGGACTTCGTCTCAATCTCCTTTCATTGAGGCATATTTGGTTTTATACACAACTTTCTTTTATACGGTGTATAAACCCCTTTGACTTTTACGTTTATTCAAAAGGAATCTTTTTTATACGAAGAGTTTTACTAAATGAAAAAAAGGAAATGTTTTTCTTTCCGTACTTATGCGGCGACAACGACTTCTCTGCCGCCGTGACCATTATTTGAGTTTCGGCTTCCTCTACAAGCCATCATTTTTTTTAATGAAAAATAAATACAAAGTTTTAACTTTCTTTTATTTTGGTATTGAAAATGGTTTTGAAAGAGTTTTTTATTATATCAATGTGTTGTATTGATATCTTGTGATTGAAATGTGGAAATTTTATATTTCCTTTATGCGTGATTTATGTGATACGATTATGTTATGGTTTATGATATGTTTAAACCTATTCATGTGAGGAATGCATTAGACTTAATAAGTGACGGGTGGAGCCCGCTATAGCTCCTCGATGCATCGGCAGGTCTCATGAGACAAACTAGTGTCTTGGCATAAGGCCTTGACAAAATATTATTTGTGGTCTTGGCACGAGGCCTTGACTACGTGGTTAAGATAGTCTGGCATTATGCATTCCATCATTATGAAAGTGGTTATTGATATTGCATGTGATTATTCGACCAGTAGAATATCCATGTGAAGAAGTGAATGGCATTATCTCATTTTACTTTTGCCATATTATGTTGATGTTCAAGTTTAAAAGGCTTTTGTTTTAGTTATACATTGCCTTAAATTTTTATGTTTATTTATGAAAGCTTCCGCAATATTGTTATCCTTACTGAGCATCTGAGCTCACCCCTTTCAATGTTTTAATATTTTCCAGGATGTGAAGAAGTATTTTATGAATGACCTGCAGGGATAGTCAGAAGAGGATATGAGTGTGGACTATGGAGACTTTGTTATTGTAGTTTTTCACTTTATGATGTAATGTAACGTTTACGAATGTATCTAGTGTTTCCAAGGCTACTAAACTAATCGGTCTTTCGAGACTTGATCTTTTGTGATCATGCCAATGTTACGAAGTAATGCACCGACTCTGGGTAGCTGGGGTCGGGGCGTTACAGTTGGTATCAGAGGCAGTTTAGTACTAACCTTGGAAGCTAGATTTAGATAAACTCTGATTAGAGAACATAACCCGAAGATAGACTTTGAGGATTAGTATAGAAGAACTTCCTAAAATTTTGGTATTGTAGAGATGTTGTGAGTTTTCCGAGCAATACATCCCTGTCTGGATACGAGCAGGTAGAGGCGGCTCTAGTATAGATGTACCTAGGGTTAAAACCCGAAAACACCGCTTTGAGCTAGACTCGAACGGGAACTGGTGCACGACAACGGGCCTTGCTGCACTCTGGGTTACGACACTCCCGGGGGATATTCTTAGGATAATTCTCATTTTATTTACAAACCACTATGAAGGGTTATGAGTATATACTTCCTCAAAGAAAACATTTCTTTTTATGATTATGGATTATATCCATAAATAGTTCAATTTATGTTAAGTATTTTACAAGTATGGAATTATGTATTTTGATTCATAAACTAATCTAGTTTATGCCATTGTTTAGAAATGGCGCCTAGTGGAAGGAATGGAAACCGTATCAATGCACGCACTCCGTGTAGGGATTGCCCTCCTGCTCAAGATAATTATTGTGGATCTGGAGATACAACTGGTGCTGATCATCTTATTACCATACTGGGACAACTCACTCGGGTTATGAATAATAACCTTACTCGTATGGAGCACCCTGATCCGCAACGTGGAAGATCAATGCTAGACCGTTTCATGAGGCAAAAACCACCAACCTTCAATGGGAGTACAAATCCTATAGTAGCTGAGCAATGGATAAATTCCTTAGAGAAAATATTCCATGCCTTGGGGAGTAGTGAAAGGGAGAAGGTTGTCATGGCAGTTTACCGCCTCACTGGAGATGCCGATCAGTGGTGGTCGCTGATTCAAAACACAAAGGAAGATGATGACGTATCGAATATGGAATGGAGGGAGTTCAAAGAGCTTTTCTTAGAAAAATACTTTCCTCGTGACCATCGAGCAGATATGGAAAGGCAATTTCTGAGTTTGAGGAAGAAGGAGGATGAGAATGTCGCAAAGTATGAGGCTAACTTTACAAGGTTAGCGAGGAATGCTGCCGATTATATACGTAACCCAAGGAGTAAGATTGATCGTTTCTTTGATGGGTTAAAACCATTTCTCCGTCGAGATTTAGTATCACAATCCTTCTCATCATACGAAGATATTGTCTCATGTGCTATCAAGACAAAAAAGGAATTCTCTAAGTCTTATGACAACAAAGTAAAGTAAGAGAAGAAGAGAACGGTGGAACAAGAGACAGATAAAGGGAAAAAGGGAAAGAAGGATTTTCCATTATGTGATAATTGTGGGAAGAATCACCCTGGTACTTGCCTAAAAGGAATGGGAGTTTGTTATAAATGTGGAGAAAAGGGTCACCAGGCTCGTGATTGCAAGCGAAAGAAAGAGGCTATCAATGTTGAATGCTATAGTTGTAGGGAAATGGGGCATTATGCAAATGAATGTCCTAAGCGTCAGGGAAATTTACCTCAGAAAAGGCCAAGGGATCAAGGACAATCTTATGTTGTTACTACAGTTGAAGCAGAATAACTAATGTATTGGTGCTTTTGGACTCATGGATTATATTCTGGTTATAAGAATAATGTGATATATATAAATATTGTACTGCAGTACTTTTTGATTTCAGTATGGTTTTAATATGATTAAGGTAATCATATTTTTAGTATGTGGCAATATGAGAAACTTCTCTTTGTTTGGGGAATCTGATGTTACAATTGATTTTGGAATTTAGAGACCTTTTAGAGAAAGTCTGGACGGTGGTATTTTGGATAACTATTAAGGTTGGAGTGGATTAAGTTGATCTTTGGATAGTATTATTTATGGTTCAAAAATTTATGAAGATTATTTTTGGAATATTATGATACTATAGTTTTAGGAAAAGGACAACCTGCAGGGTGGGGCATAACCCGTCGCGTCGGACAAAGCTGCAGGAATTGAACCCACAATCATAGTGCGACAAGCCTTTATTTCCTACGACTAGCCTACAGGAAGTCCCTGGTTATTACAAAATAATTTTACTAATCTAAATGGTATGTGTTAACATTTGGAACCTTATATAATTAGGATAAGTATAATATTTTTGAGTTCTATTATCTTTTTGAGTGAAAGATGAGTTGAAGGTTGAAACTCTAATTGTCAAGAATAAATATATATATATACCTATCTCTTATTCAATGAATAAATTAATTCTTAAACTTTAGTAAAGGGATATTAAAACAAAAAATGTGTTATCCTAATACCTTATGTCTTGTTGAACTGATGATATTTTAAATCAACATAGATTGAAGGCTTTGAGGCCCTCAATTTGACAGTTGATTGTGATTGATGACCTCAATCACTCCCTACGAATATTTATGTTTTTCCTCCAATTATATGTCTCTAATTGCCACCAATGTTCTCCTAATCGAGATCATAATTGGGTGGTGACATTTTCATTTCCCTTTCCCTCTTATTAAGGCTAAATTTTATTAATCTTATTTCCGATGTGGGTTTTCCACAAAGGTATTTTCTCTTTTCAACCTTTTATTTTCAAAGAAAAAAATTTTCAAATTGCGAGGACGCAATTTATTGAAGGAGGGGAGAATGTAACACCCTGAGCTTCCACGATACGCTTCTCATTCGATAATGCAATGGCTTGCATTGTACGCAACTTCGAATTCTAAAACACCGCGACTAATCAAAGTAGCCGTTATGAATAGTAATAACCACTTTTTAAAATTATAGAAATTTTATATTTCAAAATGGACTTCATTTTTGGATTCGGAATATCGAAATTAGCCTATGTTGAATTTTTGGTATTTTTCTGAGAACTTCTATTTTTTATGAATAGTGAAAAATACTTAAAAAAACCTTTTTAATCAAAATAATTTATAGTGATAAATTATACTATTTAGTGGTTTTAAAGTATAATTAGAATATATTTTTACCATTTTATCCAATGGTGGTCATTAGAATTAATTTCACTTTGAAATTGGACATAAACAATTGCCAATCTTTTGATATAAATTGTTTCTTAAAACACGCTATTTGTTGTGACAGCGGGAATTAATTATAAAATTAATTAATGCAACTTATATGTTTGGAATTTTGTAAAATAGACATCATTTTTGAATTCGGAATATCAATTATAGCTTAGGGTGAAATTTTGGCCTTGTTCTGAAAAACTTCAATTTTTGATGAATAGTGAAACCACTAAGTGGTAGTTAAATAACTGATTTTTCGTTTAAATGAAATATTACCACTTCTGTGATTTGATTTTCAAAAATCCAACATACATGGTTGTCATTAAGAAGTAAAATGTGGTTCAATGAGATTAAAATAATTTTTGGTGAATAGTAACTTTTAAGTTCCTAATCGCGATTAGAGGTAATTAGTGTAGTTTAAGGTAAAAACAATGTTTTAATAATATGATATGAGCTTGACACTTGTCCTACTCCTATTGGATGAGTCATGGCCGACCATAACAACCCATGGGTCAACTTGGGGACCCCATGGAGCCACTTTAGTTGGAAAATGACATAAATATAAATTTATTTAATGTTAAAATTAAATTGACACAAACATGAGTTGTTTTACTAAAATAGTTTTTAAGTGGGGTTAAACAAGTCCAAATTTTGATTATAAATATTCATTAGAAAGATAAAAAGATTTCCTACATCATGGTATTTTGTTTATAATTTTTAGACATTAAATAAATTAAATTATTTATGACATCATGATGATGCAGCGATGACCTCATTATTTAACAATTTAAATAAAATGGGAAGATAATGAAAAATCCAAGGCTTACACTTGTCCAAAGCCAATTGGATGAGGATATTTAGAACCCTTATCACCTTATCCTCTAATTATATAAGTTTGGGACCTTTATAATCCGAAAAGCATTGTGTAATAATGTAACATTTCAATCTTTCAAAAAGAGCCCCTCCTCTCCACTTATAAAAGGCCCCCACCTCTCCCACCTTATTCACACCTTCAAGCCATTTGGCTCGGCCAACCTCTGCCCAAATACTCTCCCAACTTCCCTGTCTTACTCTTAGAAGCCTCACTTTGGGAAAAACTCTTCCCAAGGAAGCCTTCGGCTCAAATCAAAAAGAGTTACCCGATTTTGAGGTAATGTCTTCTCTAATGTTGTTTTGTTTTATTTTTCTTCTCCAACCCCCTAAACTCTTTTTATTCATTTCTTTTGTAACAACACCAGTATCCTCAATATACTAGGATGTTGTTATAAGAAGGATTCGAGCTACACTTACACACACCTACATCTAATGGTTAAAGAACATACGGTTTCTGTGGATGGCGAATTTCTGCCTCACGAAACGATGATTGTTCAACACTCATATAAAACCTTCAAAGGTGGCCATTAAGATGTCACTATTTTTATATATGATATATAAAATGTTTATGTTTTATTTATGCTTCTGTATTTCTCATTTATGGCATACTTTATGATTTCCATTATGGGTAAAACGCGATAATTTCATTTTAGGAAGTGCGGACTACCGCCCCCTCAAAGTGATTTGAATCGTTAATACCATATGTGGGATGTATAAAGGATGGTGTAAATGGTATTATACACTATATTATACTGGAATTATATTATAAATTTATATCATTATGATTTAGTTCCATTAAATATGAAATTGAAATGAAAGTAGCGTTCATGCGTACGTACGGCTTACCGTCTCCATGAACGGTGCATTTCATTTCTTACCTCTAAATGTTACGTAATATTATAAATGAATGTATATACTGGATATATAAGATATATATGACATCTAAATCATGAATATAATTCTGGAGATAATGGATATTCTACCACATAAACAACTTGTAATTATAAGAAGTTTATTATTGACTCAAGTACCAAAGATCGACAAAACGACCGTTATTAACTTAAATAATTACATAATGTTCATATCATTGTAATAAGTGATATAATAAGGATAATGAAATTGAAAATGGTTCTTAATAAGGTATATATTAACTCTAGTTTATTATTCAGGAGGTTAAAGAACGGTTGAGTCAAGTCAGACACGAGGTAAGGGAATTTCTTAACCCAACTTCCATTCTTTGGGTTAATATCCTACTTTCAAATTATGTCATGATATTATTATGTCCTATTTTGTATTTTTTCTTTCTTTATGTGTACCTATAGTTAATACACATAACAGATCTATTTTATTTTAAAAATGATCTTTTTATGGACTTCGTCTCAATCTCCTTTCATTGAGGCATATTTGGTTTTATACACAACTTTCTTTTATACGGTGTATAAACCACTTTGACTTTTACGTTTATTCAAAAGGAATCTTTTTTATACGAAGATTTTTACTAAATGACAAAAAGGGAATGTTTTTCTTTCCGTACTTATGCGGCGACAACGACTTCTCCGCCGCCGTGACCATTATTTGAGTTTCGGCTTCCTCTACAAGCCATCATTTTTTTTAATGAAAAATAAATACAAAGTTTTAACTTTCTTTTATTTTGGTATTGAAAATGGTTTTGAAAGAGTTTTTTATTATATCAATGTGTTGTATTGATATCTTGTGATTGAAATGTGGAAATGTTATGGTTCCTTTATGCATGATTTATGTGATACGATTATGTTATGGTTTATGATATGTTTAAACCTATTCATATGAGGAATGCATTGGACTTAATAAGTGACGGGTGGAACCCGCTATAGCTCCTCGATGCATCGGCAGGTCTCATGAGACAAACTAGTGTCTTGGCACAAGGCTTTGACAAAATATTATTTGTGGTCTTGGCACGAGGCCTTGACTACGTGGTTAATATAGTCTGGCATTATGCATTCCATCATTATGAAAGTGGTTATTGATATTGCATGTGATTATTCGACCAGTAGAATATCCATGTGAAGAAGTGAATGGCATTATCTCATTTTACTTTTTCCATATTATGTTGATGTTCAAGTTTAAAAGGCTTTTGTTTTAGTTATACATTGCCTTAAATTTTTATGTTTATTTATGAAAGCTTCCGCAATATTGTTATCCTTACTGAACATCTGAGCTCACCCCTTTCAATGTTTTAATATTTTCCAGGATGTGAAGAAGTATTTTATGAATGACCTGCAGGGATAGTCAGAAGAGGATATGAGTGTGGACTATGGAGACTTTGTTATTGTAGTTTTTCACTTTATGATGTAATGTAACGTTTACGAATGTATCTAGTGTTTCCAAGGCTACTAAACTAATCGGTCTTTCGAGACTTGATCTTTTGTGATCATGCCAATGTTACGAAGTAATGCACCGACTCTAGGTAGCTGGGGTCGGGGCGTTACAGGAAATGTAATATATATATATATACATACAATTCCTTATGTTTTAATGTAAAATTTAAATAGTTATTCACAATAGTTTTTAAAAAACTTTTATGTTTTAAAGGAATAAAAAATTAAACTAAAATATATATTAATTATCGTAACCGTTATAATATCATTGAAACATTTTTTTACCGTATCCTTCTTTGGTGATTATTTTATATATAAAGAAGATTTTATATGTGCCAGTCACTATTTTTCTATGATATCCATGGAACAAATGAATAAGTCTCACATAATTTGACAACATCAGCAATATTAACATCAAAAAAATGTATTTTCCCTTATAAAATGATAGACCATTGATAGTCTGATGGATCAAAAATATTAAAAAAACATTTTTTTCATGTGTTTCATGATAAACAGACTATTTTTATAATATAATTTTTTCAAATATATAAGTGTAAATTTTAATTCATCATATTTAACAACTCTTTTAATATTATATTGGTTAATCATAAACACAGGTTCTTGAAATTTCATATAATGAACCACCAATATATCTTCAATAGCTTGAAAATATTAAATTGATATAGAGATCAATTTTTTATATTTTTTCACTCAAAAAATGCATTGATTCATTGACAACCACTACTATACTATTTTACATAATACCATTTAGTTATAATATTTCATGTAGAATTTATAACCATTAATTCCATACTCATACCTTCTGACCACATTTAATATGGTTTTTTAGCTAAAAATATCATTTTTTATGACATATCCTCATCATTAATCTTGTTTTACATAAAAAATGAAATGAATGTTTAATATGCTCATTCGAAACCCAAAAACAATTTCTAATAAATGTCATAATTTCAATGCATTTATATGTGGTTTTATATATGGTTTAAAATCAAATTTTTATTCCTAATATATATGATTCATCAATATTAATTGTATGCAACAGATTCCCTTTCCAATAATACAAACTCCCACATTGTGAAATGTTGGAAGACCAATGAGTTACACTTGTGTTGGAATCAAAACATCCTAAAAACACCCTAAGTGTGGAAGAATTGGGATGTGGATTTGAACTCTACTTACAAACAACAATATATCTTATTCTTATGTTGTAAACAAAATTTTTAACCTATCAAACTTAAGAACACATTAAAAATATCCAAATGAAAAAAATGTAGAGATACATTGATTTTACTTGGTTAACTAGTAAAGGATACATCCAAGAAGAATACACTAACAATTTTTCAATACACCAAAATAACTATGATATATTCTAATTATAATTTTTAGTAATTTATAATTATTTATATAAGGTCCACTCCCTCCTTTATATCAATGCACTACTTCAAAGAAGTGATACAAGAAATATATGAAATATAAGTCTCTCTCAATTATATTCATAGAAATGATCAACACTAAGAAGTGGGGATTTTTTCATTGAACTTAAATATCATCTTTAAAAATATATATCTTTAATATTGTTGAAAATAGTAGTATTTGTTCTCTCTCAATTCCTAATATTTGAAATTTTCTCGGTCTATGTTGTCTCTTCTATAGACTTTTTATTCCCTCTTCAGAAAAAATTTCAAATTCATCCTCTTCAAAATTTTCACATGCTATCTATTGAATATCCCATAAAACTATAAATTATAGAATAATTAAAATCTCTAAAAAACCATCTAATCAGACTATATTTTAAAAAAAATAAAATTTTCAAATCATTCTATAATCTCAACAATTATGTCATGATAGTAAATATTATGGAATGACAAAATTTGGTTATCGGTACCTCAAAAAGTCATAACCTAACTTATATTTGAACCCCCTAAAATCATGGAATTTTTATATTTATATATTTATAATAAAACCCCTTATAACATGACATAATATATTGAGGTGTGATACCTTTATCCAGATTCATCCAGAACGACAGTACTTCTTCTTCTTGTGAGGTCATTATGGCACAATTATATGGGTTTGGAGACAACAATTATTTTTATAGCGTGACATAACTCTCTAGAAAATTGCCTAATAAAACTACTCTATAGGGTAAAAATTACGATGTTAATGTAACCACGATGGTGTAACACCAACCATTATGACATGATTTCTCTCTACCAGATTTTCTTCCACCTATTAGCAGGATTTATGGTGTGAACGCTCATAATATAACATGATTTTTTATGCCTTTTTAAAAAACTCCAAAATGACACATTTCTTATATATTTATCCCAGTCATAATTCCATGAAAAAATTTATTTTTATAAAACCCAATACCTCTTCTAACCTATAATATTAAATTCCATTATTCTCACCCTTTGATAGAATAAGTTTATACATCCTTCTTTTTTGAACAAATATTTTTCCAACATCCCCCCTGAGTTTTTTAGAAATACAAATCATCCACAGTGAACATTAACTTCAACATAACCAAAAAATAATACAATAAGTCAACAAGAAAACTAATCCTATGTGAGTAATTCTTGGTGTAGAAAATAAGTGACCAATAGAGAATTTAATTGTGTCAAAACACTAAAATTTGAATGATTCCTTCTATAACTTCACTTTTGGAACAATGTACAAAACTTATGAATATAGTAAATCCCAAAACTATGTATCTGGAACTGAGAAGACAAAGAACCCCATCCATGCTCCAAATCATCATACTATAATATAGATATAACATTAAAAACTAAACACCAAAATGGAAACAAATTCACAGAGGAAAATAAAACGCAATAGATTGTGTGATTCAGAGTTATCCCTACTCATTGGGATAAAAACATTTTCTTTTTATTAAAAATGGATTAAGAAGGGAAGAATTCCATTAGTTACAATACATGTAACCCCAATAAAAAATATATAGATAATTATATAGTGTTTATATAATTACACCACAATAATATCTTCATAGATAACTCATGATAGATAAATTCCACCACTAAATGCCCAAAAATTTGAACTACCTAAATTTTTAACCTCCGACGAACAATGCATGCTCCAAAAACTCAATAATGTAATATTATATAGAATTTGAAATCTCTAGGATACTCTTATTTTCCATAAAATTTACTTTTAAACATCATTTGAGTAAATCCTAAATGATCCATGTTGTTATTGACTATATTTTTTCTGAAACCTATTACAATTTCCCATATTTACATTCGGTTCAAAATCTAAACTTTTGAAAAATAAAAAATCATAATATTAAAAATATTTTCTGAAAAAAAGGGTTTTTATAACAGAGATTATCAAATTCCCACTTGAATACTATTTTCCCAGCTTCATTGAGTCCTCTGGATTACTTAGGTAATTTTAGTTTTCCTTCCTCCCATAACAACACACAATGTATATCTAATGATTTATTCTGATTATTCAATTCCGAATTAGGAAAAAGTTAACCTCAAACATTTACATATTATATCTTATATTAGTATATATTTTGGATTCTAACTCCCACTTATCTTCCAAAATTCCATCACACTTTATTGTAAAATATTCTCGATGAAGTGATATTTCAACTGAATGTGTTTTATCTATGAGTGAAACATCATATTAATCACAAGATAGATTATGTTATAACTTTAATAGAATGACATTTTATTTTCTTTCTTTCTTTGGAGTTCCTACAAGAAATACTTCATCAAAACTATCTTCTTCTCTAATATCATGATGGATGTATACTCTTCTTCTATAATATAATGTGAAACTATTAGTTATAGTATTGGAATCCAACTTATGGACTTCCATTGCTGGTAAACACAAATCATATGGTACTCTTATATTTTTTAATATATCTACCAAAATAAATATAATCATAACCTTGTAATATATTTTATATTTAAAAAAAATTATATCTATTTAATTTATTTAAGATATAAAATAATACACTTTACCATTTCCTAGTACACATTTTCTAGATTCCACATGAACCTATTAACAACTCCCAATATTTGTGAAATTTTCATCAACTTAAAAATGATGGGATATGTTAAACTTTAACCTCTGATGGAAATATAACCTTAACTATACACTTAGAATCATCTCCTATATTAGGTACATTCACTTTTGAAAACATGAAATTTATAAAAAAATGGGATAGTCATTGGTTTCAATTCAAACATACTAAATCATTCTAATAATTTTAAGATATACTAGACCAATGTTATTGTCTTCAAATATCTTCTAATCTGCATCACCAAAAGCATCTGAAATTCACCAAGATCCTTCATCTCAACCCATTTGGAAAAAATCATCATTTATATCTTTAATCAGTGTCATGTTCTAACATACTAGGAGTATATCATCCACATATAATAAAAGTGTGATAAAACATTAATCATTTAACACCTTATAAAATAATTAATGGTTTTAATTACTTTGGATGAAACCCTTCTCTTCTATTTAGGAATAGAATATCCAATTACATTACATGGGTTCTTTTTTTATTCTATAAAAACACTATTCAATATTACATACTATCCATTCATTCTATTTTTTCATGAAACATTCTTAATAATTCATAAATTTTATACTATCTAAGTCACCATGATGGATTTAAAGTTTCACATAAATCTATTCAATGTTAAACCCTTCTTAAGTAGATAGTTTAAGTATCACCTAGACTATTTTGTGTTTAACAACATAAGAAAAAATTACTAGAAATTCCAAACCTTCAAATTTTTTGAAATAATTTAACAAATAACCATGAATTGTACCATTTTATAGACAATGGTTTCTTCATTAAATAACATACCCACTTTTTTATATTTCTATGTTTTATTTTTATACAAGCAGTCCATCTATTCATTCCTTCATAACTCCCACTATTCTAAGTCACTAACACTTCTATCATATTCTTGTCTATTTGTTTCTCCTCCATCTATAATAAGTAATTAATAAGTATTAGTTTTGAACCATTATATCAGTTTTTTATCCTGAATGAACCCCTTAATTTAGTTTGATCTTTTGTTACTTCTAGAATACTGTCTTTTGAAAATATTCCCTAAGTATCCGTAATCTTGGAGAATTTTGATACATCTTATATTTATTCACTTGATGGATATTATAGAACTTTTTTACATCCTGGAATTTTTAGAAATTTTAGTATTAATTTCAAATCAACATTTTCATGCTCAATTGAATCATTGATCTCAATTGTATCTTCTTTTAAGTTCTAATCCTTCCACAATATCTTCTTATTGAAGAGAAAATTTTGGCTTCTAACAACCTTCAGCTAGTCATTAGCATATATCAACAAAAAAATCATCATCATTCCCTATAAAGAAACATGATCAAGATTATGTATCTAGATTATCCATTTCCTTGGCATCAATATGAAAATATGTGATACCTATAAAAACATTCAGGTGAGAAACATCAACCCGTATTCCCATACATAGTTCATTTTAAATCTCTTACCCTAGTGTTGAGGAAGGAATCTGATTTATGAGATAAGTGGAAAATATAATAGATTTCTCAAAAAATATTTTTCAGAAAACTTGTATACATTCTCACGCTCTATAATCTCTCATTAATAATTTTATTTATCTATCCTACCACTTCATTTTTCTCTAGTTACCCATATACAGTTTTCTCAAACCAAATTCCTTTATTTCAATAGAATCTTTAAAATTCTCTACTTTCATTCTCACCTCCATTATTGGACCTCAATTATTTAAGCATCATTCCAATATCCTTTTCCACCATGGATCTCCAATAAATTAATTTTATAAAAACCTCATTTTTTTTAAAGTAAAAACACTTATTCCTTTCACGTTACATAATTAATTAAAGAAAAATAGTACAATGACCCTCCATAAGAGAGAACTATATTTTTCCCCTAAACATCCATGCAAACAAGATCCAGGTTCTAGGAATTGGGTATCCACTAATTTATAAAAAATCATACTTTACACTAATTTATAATTATACACCCCTCACATGTTTAATACTTAATGTAACAAAGATTCAGTATTCCTTTATCTACCAAGATTCACATATTCTTCTCAATCATATTCCCTGGTGGAAAATGACACAACTCTATACTTACAGAATTTGATGCTTTGAGTAGTTATTTCTCCATCCAAATTTCTCATTAGATACAATATTTTTTCTTCGATTCCATTGGAAACCACCATGGATTCCTATGTGTTTTTTCACATCCCTTCCATTGAGGTTGAATAGAAAACCACCTCATCTAGATATCCTATATATATTAGGTTATTCTAAAACCTAGTATGAATCTAACTTCTAGAAACTCCAACAATATTATAGTTTCATTTTGAATTTAATATCACTATTTCCTAGGATTTTAGTATCTCATAGTTTATAAGATAAAACTTGTAAAAGCTTTCAAAAACATAGGTCATCATGCTTCTTCACTCAAATGTATAATGAAATGAATCCTTATAATAAATGTTACATGAGTCTAACAAAATGAATTCACTTAGTAGTAAACTTATTTCCTCCATATATATAGTATTTTTGGAACATTTAGAATAACTTATAATATAATTTACCATATGGTCTCTATAATATTTATTCAGGTTTCACTTCTTCCTATAATTCCAGTATAAGGGTCCTCATCTAGTAAATTTACCTCAACTTCTTTCTTTATTCTATTTACTATTCTTATGATTTTTCCATTGAATGGAACTTCATATAGATTCTACATAAAACATGGTTTTTATAGGTTCTAATAATTTCTCCTAAATAACATTTTCATTGGTAATGAGATCACATGTGTTATTAAAATTATATTTTTATTACCACTAGTATTATAAAAATATGTAATCATCACGTCACATAATTTTGGGAGTAAAGAAAGTAGAATCATATCCCACACTAGCCCAACAAAATTCACTCCTACTGAGTTTAACTAAAACTGAATCATGTTGAATTCATTGACATAATTATTTAGATACTTAATTTCTATATTCATCATGATCAATAGTTTGTACATTAGAAATATTGTTTTCATCATGGTTAGTTTTAATATATATCATCTAGATTATTCATAAATGTATTAGTGGTATTCACCTCCTAAATGTTGAAACATGTTTTTTTACACATCATCTAATTCACTCTGAGTTTCATGCTTCAGATCATTTACCATTCTTCTTTCCCAATTGCTTTAAGTTTGACTCCCATCACAGAATCTTAATATCCTTCTAGTACAAGTAATGTTTAACTTTAATTATCAAGAATCTAAAATATAAGTTGTAGAATTTTTCATTATAGACCATTACTTATTCCAATTCCATTCATCCTAAACTGAACTCCCACTAAATGTAAATAACAAATATATTTTTTTTACTAAAAGAGTTTTATATTAAAAAAAATTAATAGATACTTATTAAACCACAAGCTTTGATACCACTAGATTGTCTCGAGCCCCATAATCTATAAGATACATTCTAGAACATAAATTATGGAGTAAAGTTTGGAACATAAAAATATAGAGATGCCTAAAATTACTTATATGAAATTGGGAAGACAGATCACCCCATCCATGAAACAAATCACCACACTATAATAAAAATAGAACTTTTAAAACAAACAACCAAATCATAAACACAATCATAAAAGAAAAGACAACATGAAAGATTATGTGGTTTAGGAGTGGGATTTTTTCACATTATAAATACTTTGGTTATTTATTAAAAATGTAATAAAAATAAACAATTACATCAGTTATTTTATAAGTATACCCAACCATATATATAGTCCAGTCTATTTAGATGATCTGGTCCCCCCCCCAACTTTTTATATTTTTGGATGACCCTCGCTTGATCAAGGATGCCACCAATTACCAAAATATCTTCACTACCTAAAATTTCATCCTCTAGTGAATATTTTATTCCCTAAAAACACATTAATTAAATCTTACACAACCTTTTAAATATCTAGGATACCCTTGTTAAACAACATAGTTACTCTTACGCGTCTTCATGATTATTATTATCTGATCCAAGTTTCCTCCACATGTCATTGTATAGAAACCTTGTACCAATTCCCTTATCTGAATTCAGTTTTGAATCATCAATTGTACTAAATCCCTATTTTTGAAATATTACAACAATTATTTGAAAAATAGGTTTTCATATCCAAGATAACATATTTTATGAAATTCTATACTTACCATGGATACCATTGTAACATAAAATCTATGAACCCAGTTGATGTTATTATTTGAGACTCTTAATCTAACTCATCTCATCTTAATTCAACTTTTAATTTCATTACCATCCGCATGGATCATATCTCCCCACATCTTTTTAAACAAATTACTCCCCCTCATAGGTAAATTTCTTCTACTTGATATGGGAATAATGCTCAATCTTAAATTTTAACCACATTGATCTCACTATTCCATTGATAAATATTTCATTAAATTTATCCAAATACTATAAACCCCCCCCCCTTAATAATACACTCAATGGGGTCATTTCTTTTCAAAAATGGGGTTCTAAGTTAAACAATAAACTCATTTGGGGATAAATTAATTTTTGAACCTCTTAAATATGAGGGAGGTGGTTAAAAACCTTGGTTCAATTGATGATTCTAAAATTATAGTGTGTAGAATGGTTTTTTTAAAATTTCTTCCACTTTTTAATTTTTTTTCCAAAATAATCTATATTAATAATTCCTTGGTCTAATTTTTCTATAATGAAATGGTATTAAATTTTGATGTTATCTCTAAAAGAGTAATGTATAATATTCTTACTAAATTCAATGACACTCTTCTTGTGATAATAATGACCATAGACATCTTTACTTATTCGTCACGACCCTAAATTTTTTTTATTCAAAGTAACTAATTTCATGATTTTGTATTTGAATTCCACTTCGTCAATTCTAAGATATTTTCATACTTGATTATTTCTTATCCATCAAATGAACTTCTTCTTAATAGATAATTCTTTTTTATATTGGTTTTTGTATCCACAATGTCTCTATCCCTATATGATTCTAAATATTCAATAAACTTTTAGTATTTCTTGATATAAAATTAAAAACCAAAATCAAGAATTTCGTGAATGTACCGTATGATTATCTTCATAGATTTTAAGATTTTCTTCCTTAAAATTACTCTAAAAATATGATATGAAATAAGTATAATATACAATATGACGTCTTGTTTTTATCAAGAATAAAAACATTCTAATCATTCTATGTTATAAGTTCACATCCATAACTCTTCCATCTTTATGTTTTCCATGTTTGGTTACAATGGTTGTTGAAGTTAAAACGTATTTTCAATCATGAATATTGAACCCCTATATCAACTTCCCTGTATATTTTTATTTTAAAATAAATATATATCCCTATTTTTATCTCACATACAACTATATAAAATATATAATCTCACTAATCATCGATATATCATACGCAAAACTTAGAAATTTAGTAAAATCTTTAATTCATTTCAATATTATTATATCAAAAATGATATCATCCACATAGAAAATAAATATGGTACACTCTTATTTATTTTATTGAAAATAGAGGTTTTTATCCACACCACCTCGCTTTATTTATAGTTTATTTATGTATAAGTCAAGTAGATCATACCAAGCCTAAAGAGCTTATATCAATCCATAAAAATAATTCTTCAATTTATAATATTTTTCTTCATCATTATGAATTTTAAAACACAATAGTTGTTTAATGTATACTTACTCTTTAAGAACTCTATTTAGAAATTTTTATTTACATTCATTTGAAACAAAATTAAATTCACGTTGAATAAAAACCTCCATGAATAATTGAATTGAATCAAGTCTAGTTACCATAAAAAAATTGGTTCCGCATCTATGAGATAGATTTGCGAATAACCCATACAAACTAATGTTACCTGGTTTTAGATAACTTTTCAATGATCATCATAATTATTATTTAAAAAAAACTGTGTTCCAATGATATTTTGATCATATGACCTATTCATATAATCTTAGGGTTGTTTTATTTTTAGTTTTATTCCATTATATTTGGGTTGGATTAGATTTTTCACCTATGATATTTAATTTTTAAATGCTATCTCACCTAGGCCTCCTTTGAGTGAATGATTGAATATATTAAAAAAATATTCTTCTTCATATTCATCTTTTAAATACTCATCATGAGTTTAATTTTGAGGACATTAAAAAAAAATCAATACCTTATACTTTATCAAAAGATTGATTCAAAAACCAATAACTATTTTATGTGATAAATTCATACTATTCCATGCTTCATATGATATTTTTTCAATCTAATACTTAACAAAGCTTTATATTGTGTACACACCACCACTTACACCACTTAATTCCAATAATTTATCAAGGTACCACTCTTGAAAAGTAGTGTTTTCTCCATATTATTCACTATATAGTTCCCTCTTTTAATGAAATCATTTTATTGTGGTGTTCTCATAAATGAGGCATTATGCTTGATTTCATACTCTTATAAATAATTTTCTACCTTGATAAGAGTGTATTCAGTGACATTATTCGATCAAAGTTTTTTTATCGATCTTCTAATTTAATTTTCAATTTTTTTTGAATTCATATAATTAACTTCATCATATCCTTTTTGTTTTAAATGAAGATAATACAACCAATATTTTTATATTTATATAAAAATGGAATGAAATATCTTTTACTCTGTAATCTATGATGTGTCATAAACAACATACATTTATATAAATCAAATAAAGAAATATTGAATATCACTTTTTATTTTTTTTATAAGGGTTCCCCACTATTTTCCCTCTCATAAAAGGATACAAAAATTGTCTCCTAGTCACTCTTAAAATTAGGGATACCAATTACATCCTTTAGCTTTAAATATATCTCTATTATTTTTTATATATGTTTATAATCCCTTGGTTCCAAAAGATATTATTTTATTCCATGGTAAAAAGATAAGAGTTCTTCATGTAGTTGACTTTATACAAGTTTTTATTTGGTCTTTAACCCTTCATCAAAGAATTTCAATTTTTTACTTTGATTAAGTATTCCTTTTTATTTTAAGGGAATTCAAGTCCTAAATTTAACAGTTAACATACACTCAAGTGATATTGTCAAAGTCTATCTATATAGAGTACCACCATATTTTTTTAATCTGTATCTGGTGAGCCTTATCTTTCCACATCATTTTCTCTTCAAAGATCCATCATTATAGAAAAAACATTCCATCAACTAAACCATTAAAATTATTAAAAATATTTATGTTATCGATCATAAGAGATGAGCACCAACTATCATGAATATATATATATACAGATTTATTTGTTGATTTTAGAGAAATATCTTCTAGAATATACATATATTCTAACCACATTTCCTTTAAATAATTTATCAGTTTAGTTGATATATGAGATGGTCTCTATAGTGATCCCAGATTTTAATTCATAAATATTACATCTTTTTAGATTAATATTCAATAAATTTCAAAAATACACACTCAAGGAATGTAAAGGCTTACTGTCTTTAGAGACTAGATACACAATTTTCTTATTTCATGAAAGATCTACAACATCTCTTACAAGGATATCCCCATTAACTAATCTTTATATAAATAACCTACTTAAAACTTTTCTTCATAAATTAGGGAAAGGAAACATAATAAATGGTGATCTCAGATGCTCGGCTAGGGTAAACATGGGTGATATCAATAAATGATCAAATGAAATAATAAGACAAAAATAAGGTTATCAGATCATGAATATAACATACATATTTCATACCCAGTCCATCAAATATCATAAACATGAGTCATGGTATGAAGATTTATCATTTAAAAAGGAATGAATCATAATAGTAATAAATCATCATAAATAAATCACGGACTATAAGTTCATGTCATAAATGTGTTTCATAATCATATGTATAGAAACCATTTGTATATGTCATGTTTAACTACCAAGACCAAAAAATCATATTGTGTTAGGAATCCCAACCTATTTACCATAACATAACAGAATAAAAATCTCCCCCTACATCCCATAGTAGATCAAGCACATTGAATTGATTTCTAAAGTGGTCAAGAACATAGAATTTAATACCATAGTTATCTCATGAGATATAATACTTTACCCAATGAATTTGAGGGATATATTATTTTTATACCACCCATCACATAATTATAACCATGCATATATTTAATATTATTTCATTAATCATATCATCATATCATAACCTGTGTAAAAAAAATGGGTTTGATAAATTTTTCATTAATCCATCATAGCATAACCCATGGAAAATAAATGGTTTTCATAAAAATATCATCATCATAATCATAAAACATCTAGATAAAAAATGAGGATGGTACCACTAGATCATATCCCAGTTAAACATCAGAAACACAAAAGGTTTCTATCATTTATGAATAAAAATACCATAAAAGATCATTAAAAACAGTCTTGAGGAACATAAACTTTCCATTTTGAAATAAATTCTTTAAAATAACGAAATTTACATAATTTATGGAAAAACATTTCTTTACAAATAAATATGGAATCTTTTAAAGGAATATTCAATAACTTTATCAACCACGGTGATTAAAAATAAATTATTATCATACGAGTTAAAATAAATCATTCCTTTCACATTATTGTAAAAAATAAAAAAGTATTTCATTCAGAAAATGACAAGAATATTTCTTCTGAACCATTTATTATAAATTAAAACAAGCGTAAAAATTGAGTTAAAAATAATTAAAGAATAGTGAAAATATTCTAGAAAACATTTTTAGAAAACATAGACATGGAACTGAGAAATGATTTTTGATTGTAGAGAGAAATAAATTAAATTTTACTTAAAAATTTATTTCAACATTTTGAGTATATAAAGAGTGGAAAATGAAAGAAAAAAATGGATTCCCAATAAATAAATAGAGTAGAATAAAGTTCATGAGATTCTTGAGAGGTAGATCAATATATTTCATCATCAAAATCATAATCATAAACATTCCTCATAAACAATGAGATGTAACATAAATCCCTTACCACTTAGAGAAATTTTGAATCATAAGAACCAAAAATAAATAAAATAATATGTATATGTATATCCCAAATAAATTAATAATAATAATCATAAAATAAATTCATGGTAAGTATATACACCACATAAAATAAACAAGTAGTGAATATGGAATGTGTCTTATACAAATAAAAGTGAGATGAAAATCCATTTCCTCATGTTTGAATTCTTCTAAACATGTTCAATCCTCCTATTTAATAAATATAGATTTATCATAAATATATTTAATATCCATAATCATATATATTAGACCATATATGATTAAATTATACTCTTTTATCACAATTTTAACAATAAACCTTTATTAAAATGAATTTTTCGGGTGATAAATACTTTGTAATTCTTGTATGTTTTGGTTCAGTAGTTTTGGTCGTTGTAATTTTGTAATTGTTCCCTAACATATAAAATTTTAATAATTATATAAATATAATATATATTCATTATATATATATATATTCATCTATAAAATTACATATATAAAAATGAATTAAATTTTTCATGAAGATGGTAGGTCGTATGTATGCATGAATGTTGTTTTAATTTTTTTGATGGAAGGAACGAAAAATATAAGTAATTACTCACCATTAAAGAATAATTTTTATATCATATATAAAATATATATTCCTTAAATATATACTTATTATCATATATTTTTAAATAAAATTAAAAATGCACCACGTCGCTTTATGGAGGCAGTAGTCTCTATGTATACATAAGTGGTGTTTTCATTTTCCAATAGATTGAAAGGTAAAAAGGTAGATGCAATATTATAATTAAATATGTATAATTATTTCATAAATAATATATATATATATATATATGTTAAATCCATCATTATATTCTCCATTCATAGGTGGTGATAGAAAATGAATTACATCAGTTCGTGAGGCGGTTGTTCGCCATACACACGATCGATGGTTTCATTTCCCATTTGATGGAAGAGGAGATAGATATCGTTTATACCATTAATATAATAGAATCATATTGTATGTAATATTTTGAATATTATTGTAAGGTGGTATAAGAATAAATAAAATGAAAACAAATGGTTAAGAACTATACTTCTTGTTCGGATAACCTCTTTATGTTTATACTTAAAGCCTCCCTAAGATGGATTCATAAAAAATAAGGGATTTTAGGTACTTGGGGAGATGTAATTAAGGGATTTGTGTTGTAATTATCCAAAAAAAGGCTTTTGGAGTGTGTATAAAATAGTAGATGGGGCGCCCTTTACAAATTGTACTGAGTGACACACATGTAATTTTTCATAGTTTTAAAATAACGTCGTGTCACATTCTTGGAAAAAAGGATCTAAAGAGATCACATTTGGAGTTAATAAGGGTAGGTTAAAAATATAATAAAAAAATGGGTTGTAATAAAGTTTATATGTCTTTTTAACCAATATATTTTTAGTTTAACCCTCAGTATACCTGTTTTAATCATAACCACGATAACATATTTTTTATTATTTTTATTGTTCATTATTTAAAAAAATTAAGTCAGAATTATTAACTAATATTAACTATTATGATTAAAAATATTAAATATATTTTACAAAATTGATTTCTAAAAATTGGTAGAATTTAATTTAAAATTAATCCCACAAACGTGTCAAAAATAGGTTTCCAAAGAAAAGGTTTTCTTAAGTATAAAAAGTTTTTTAAAACAAAATTAAAATTAAATTAATTTAAAATATATAAATTCTATTAATAATAAAATAATTAAACTAATTTTACTTTAAACCAATTTTAAAACAAAAATTACCATTGTAAATTATTTAAATGAAAAGACAATTTTAATAAGAATACGTATTTTTCACTATTAATCAAAAAATTAAAGTGTTCAGAAATTTTCCAAAAATTTACAATAAGATATTTTTTACATGTTGTTTTAAAAAATTAAGTAAATTTTTTAAAATAAATTTAATAAAATTGGAAAAAATTAATTTTAAATTATGTTCGCAAAATGTGGCAGAACCACTTTTTATAAAAATACAGTTTAAAGCTTAAAAATAGATTTATTCTTATCCCAGGACTAAAAAAATTAAACAAATGATAAAAAAATTTATTGAATATATAATATATAAATTTTATTAAAATAATTCACCAATAGTTACTAAATAAACTTATTAATATAAAAACACATTATGCACATAAAAACATTTTTTCATAAAAATAGTTCTTTCACTTTAAAATGATTTTTATTTTCATTTATAATTTATTTATAACCAATGAATTTAATTTATACATATGTAAACCAAATTTTTTTCATAATTTATTTATTACTATTCATATTTACCAATATAATGACTAGGAAATAACTATCACATTGAATAATAATAATTTCAAAGTATATCACATTTCGATTAAACTCGGTGTTCCATGTAGTGTAAGCTATCGAATATATTAAATTTATTTAAAAAATATATTTCATAAAATATCAGGGTGTTACATTATACCCCCCTTAAAAATTATTTATTCCTTTAAATTTCATTAATCAAATAAAAAATTAGAATACTTCTACCTAATCATATATTCTTATTCCCATATAGATTCCACAAATTGGTGGTTTTTACACAAACATTGACCATCTGACTGGTCTTCTTCGGTAGAACATTATCTCTGCAATCCATAATCTTCTTTTATTTTCCCTTGTAAAATATATATTTTTCTAGCGGTATTATATATTATTTTCATACATGTAAAGGGTCATGAATATACGTCCTCATGAGAGGTACATGGAACACATTGTGAACATGAGAGAGATTCGGTGGAAGCACCAAAAAATAAGATACCATCCCTACTCGATCAAAAATATTGAAGGGGATAATATACCTAGGGATCATCTTTAATTTCTTCAAGAATCTCATAACCTTTTCTATATAGAAGAAGGGGTTGGTCCCAACCACTTTTGAATTCTATAGAAGAATATCTAAACATATCCTCTTATTTTCAAATGGTTCTCTTAGAATAACCATATTCTTGATGATGATAAGAGGTGATGAAACATAACTCTATATCCATATTCTTCCAAATTATTTACCAAAACCTTATGGTAAACCACATATCCCAATCAGATATAATGTAATTTGGTAATATATATAACCTTTCCACTTATTTAATGTATTTTTTTGGAAATATGATTAGGAAAGAGTTAATCTTTGAAATTGATGAAGTGTTCTTAATTCATATGGTGATTGAATACAACCCAAAAATCATTATGTCCATGAGATGTTTTGGAGAGTCTAATGACCAAATACATGTTGATGTTTTCCCATTTACATTTGTTTATTGGTAATAGTTATAAAATAACCTTATATTTTTGTATCTTATGCTTAACTTTTTGATAATCCAAGCACTGAGATACATATTATAGAATTTCCATATTCAATTTGTCCCAACTTAAATCCCCTTTCAGATATTTATACATCTTTATACTTACAAGATAAATTTTGAATGATGAACTATGAGATTCATCCAAAATCTATTTATTAAAACCTAGTATCAATAGGACACATGCACGGTTCATAAAACTTATCATTCCATTATAATCAAGGTTGAAATCAAGAATATTTCTCACCTTATTTTGTAACTCTACATATTCCTTTTAAGACTCTTTAAACCTTACATGGATAGATATTTGAAAATTTATTTGAGAAAAATAATAGTTCTCCCACTCCTTATAGATTTCCAATTCCATCATTTTCAAATCCAAAAATATTGGAACTTTTGTGATCCTCATCATAGATAAGCTATCATGATCCTTTCATCTTAAAGAAATGTCTACCTTTTTCACTTTCCCTAGTTGGAAATTTATTGAGAATTCATAATATTTTATCATCTCAAATCATCTTCTATGGTGAATATTCATCTCATTTTTAGTGAATATATACTTTAATATTTTATGATCAATATATATATCACTTATTTCTCTATAAATAAAATCCCTCTATATCTTTAATGAAAAATTTACTAAAACTAACTCCAAATAATGAGTGGGGTAATTTTTCTCATGAACCTTCAATTATCATGATACATAAGTTATAATCATATAATTATACATGATAATTCATCCCAACCCACTATTCAATTCAACATTATAGATTATTATCTCTTCTCCACTATAAGGTAATATAAGTATAGGTGTGCTAACTAACCTTCTCTTAAATTCCTTGAAATTTTCTTCACATTCATCTATAAAGAGAAACTTGGATCCCTTCTAATTTAACTTGGTGAGGGGATTATAAATACATGATAAATTATCTAAAAATAATCGGCAATATCTATACAAATCAAGAAGAATATGAATATAAATAATCATGGTTGTTTTGGGACATTGCACAATAACCTCCACCTTTGAAGGATCTACTGAAATACCCTTACATGAGATTATATGTCCCTAGAATGAAATTTTTTAAGCCAAAATTCACACTTGGTAAATTTTTCATACAACTTCTCCTTCCTTAGGCTCTTTAATAAAATTCTCAAGTGATCTTCCTGATCTTCCTTGATCTTTTAAAATATAATAATATCATATATAAAGACTACCAAAAAATGATCAAGGTAATATCTAAAGACTCAATTCATTAAATCCATGAAGCTAACATGAATATTTTTATAAATAAATGAAATAACTATAAATTATTAGTGTTCATACCTTGTATGGAAGGTTGTATTTGGTATGTCCTCGCCTTTAAACCTCAATTTTTAGAACCTAAATTAAAAATAAATCTTGGAAAAGTATTTATCTCCTATTAATTGACAAAAAAATACTCGATATGCGTTAGAGGATATTTGTTCTTGATTGTTTTTTGTTCTTGATTGTTATTTTGTTAAGTTCTTTATAATCAATAAATTGTCATATTAATGAACCTTTCTTCTTAAAAAAATAATTGGTTCACCCCTAGGTGATTCATTTTTCCAAATAAATCCCAAATCAAAATTATCCTAGATTTTCATATTCAATTATTGAAACATAATTGGGGTTATTCTAAAATGAGTCTTTGAAATAAGTTTTGAACTAGGTATGAGTTTTATTGAAAACTCAACATAACAAATTAGAATAAGACCAGTCAATTATTCTATAAAAATTTAACAAACACCTGGACAATAGGAATGTCTTCAATTTTGAGTTTCTCCCCAGCCATTTAAGAAAAATATCCTTCATGGGTAGAAATTACTACCCACAATATAGAGTTAATCTCCATTGGAATTTCATATTCATATTTGCACTGATAAATTATCATGGGTTCATTTGGAATAAAAATGTTACTTTCCTACCTCAATAATTGATATTTATTCCATATAAATAAAACCAATACATGACTTGAATCACATCAAATTCAACTATTGGGATAATCCTAATATTTGTAGGAAGAAATGTCCCATAATATTTAATCATATAGGAACTATAGACTTGATATGTGACCATCATACCATTAGGTGTTTTCATCACTAAATAAATATCTAATCATTGAGCTGGTAATTAAATACCTTTTAAAAATTCATTAGATATAAAAGATTGGGTATACCCAAAATTAAATAAGACATTTGTTATTCTTGGGTGTATAATAAGTGTACCATTCACCACATCATTCTCGTAACTAAATTCAGTAATTGTGATCCCATGATATTTTCCTTTATTTTGATCTTAAGTGGATACTGACACTGATCATAATCACAAACCTTCACATTCACACACTAGTTGTAATAATACCCATACTCTTTGCATTTGAATCATTAGATAGTGGGTGCTACATTAGTTGGTGTCTTATTCTCTTTCATTACATAAACAGACCATTCATTGGATTTCGACATTCACAGGCTTTATGACCCAACATTTTACATTTAAATCACCTCCCAGTTCCAGTCAAGTAGTTTCTTTTATGTTCTTTACCACATTCTAGAATGTAGATTGCTAGAATTTATTTACACAGTGTGAGTTATTTTAGTTTTCATGAGAATCAATATTTATTTTCTTATCAAAATCATGGGAATGGTGGGAATATTTAATTTCCATTTATACCTTGACTATAAATTGAACAATTTATTCATTTTGAATAAAGTGTCTTAAAGGTAAACCCATTCAAAAACATTATTTTAATCCACTAAAGAATCAATCAACTTTTTTTTCAGGGATAAAGATTAAACCAAAATATTACCTTTCATGTATTATAAAATATTTCTCATGAGTACCAATGGATTCATCTTCTTTTTTATTAATCTCAAGGAATTCATTCCCTATATTATTATGAATAGTATTATTGAATTAATTACTGAAAAATATATTCTTAATTTCATCTCATTACATAAATTAAATTTCATCCTCTTATCTCGTATTCATAAAAAGGTTCCACCATTGATTTTATTTTCCTTCTTAATGATAAATGGCTAGGATTAATTTTTCATGTTCTATGTACTAGAGAACAAAAAATATCTTTTAAATGGTGATAATCCATTACTCAACTACAAGTGAATCAGAAGACCCACTAAAAGAATTTGATTGTTTCCTCATGAATGACTCAATAGTACATTGTTCCCTCCTTTGATCAATTTTTATATTTTCATGATTCATTCCGTGAGAATTTTTGTGTGAGCATAGAAAAAAGATTTTTCATTCCATATCCTATAGCATTCGGTTGATCCAGTGGAAAATATTTGAATTTTCCAGAAAATTCAGTGTTAGAATGTTGTCTTCTAGTTCCATCCATTGATTAAAACCAAAAAAAAGTGTAAGAAAAAATAATCAGTGAGTCAAACCATATAATCAAGAAAATTTTATAGGGTTTCAGCATCTTTACACCTTCTTTTCATCCTATGATACCTTAGTTTTAACCTAGTTCATCCATGGTTATCATTTATTCAAATACCTCATAATAGTTCATAAATAAAATTTGAATTAACCAAAGAATATCCCCTAGGAGTGTCAAACTTGGTGTTCTATTAGCGCACACTCACCATGCAGCAGAATTATGGCCAAGATATACTTTACCAAATCTTTTCAAGGTCGTAACTCCTAGATGAATCTATGTTAAAACAATGAAAAATTACTGTAGCCTAATAGGGATATATTTTTTAAGAAAACAATATAATTTATTTATTACCAAAACTTTAGGATGTTATCCTATACTCAGACTTATCCAAAGGTTCTCAAAAAAATCTAACCCTATGTAAGAACAAGTTCTTTCACTCAGGTATGGATACCTTTAAATTTTTTATATTTCTTTATTTCAGACCTATTATAGATGCCTAATGAGTTTGTAAGTTTTTGTGGGTGTTTGGGGCTTGATAGAAGCTTGAGATCACAGTCGGTGGAGAAAAACACAAGGTTACATTGTTATTAGAGACCATGCAACATAGCCCGCATGGTCTCGGTTAACCATGTAGGGCAGGACATAGGAGAAAGTAGGGAACACGGTTTTCCCTAACCATGTGCTAGGGTTTTCATGACCATGAGGAATGTATATAGTTTTTAGTAGAGTTATTTCACATGTTTGGAACATGGTTTCACTAACTATTTGGCCTAACTAGCTGGGTTCCCCCTTATCACAGCAGAAGGTGTGCATTTGATGCATGGTTTGGCCAACCATGTAGCAAAACTGTGCGACCCCTTTTCATGGGAAAATATACCAAAATTACATTAATGGTTTTTTATGTTAAACCCTTCCTCTCATTTCCTCTCCAACTGAAAGTATAAGTATTCTTCTCCCCATTTGAGTTTCTTTGAAGACCTTTTATGTTTTTTGATCCCGTCTCTCCGTCCAAACTCTGATTCAATCCTCGCTCATCATGTTAGATGTGCATCGGTAAGTACTCGATTCCTTTTTAGTTGTTTTTCATTCATCCTTCTATCAAAGATGATAGATAGATGTAGGATCATATGCCTTATTTTCAAGGTGTTGATCTGTTCTTCATATCTATTCTAATACATGAAAAACTAAATGTTGATATTGGATGAGAATAGTTTTATGATCCTAAGGTAGGTGGTCCATAACTCATCCCTTAAGTTTCTCCATTTTATAAATTCCATGGGTGATTGCTGATTTCATCAAGAATGGCCTATTAAATTAATGTGCATTTCTTATAGTCATTAGAAATTTATTTTAAGACCCTTTTTATTTATGTTATACATCATTCAAGGTTATGACATTAACATCAACCATCGCAAGTAGGAGGTTTTCCTTAATTATGATTATAGTGGTTCTTGGTGATTATTTATGCCACCGTTTGGGTGTGACTTGACTCGACATTGATAAAGGTAAGTGTTTCAATTAAATTAATTTATTCTAAATGGTAGTTACACATATTCTAATAACATTACCCTTTTAAGGTATGTTCTTTAAATTTACAGATCAATCCTAAATGGAAATGTAAATTATATTATATATATGAATTTTCTTAATTAAATGTAATAAAATGAATTGTTTGTACGTCTTTAGTACCCCCTTCCATGACTAATGGAAGGAAGTGGGGTGAACCTAATGAATTGAATAAGACTTATATGAATTAAATGGTTGCATGACCTATTATCCTTGTCTTACAAATGCAAGGAAACGGATTGAATCAATTGAATTATCAAATGTCATGATTATTACATGTCCTAACATATTAAATGAATCAAGTATAAGGTGCTTATTACATATGGAACTATTAATTATTGTATGATTTTTCAGACTTGAGATTTACTTGGACTCCCAAGGGAATTCCTTGATCACTCATGGATTCCATTCTGATTCATGTATGTCAGTATCCAAGGTGTGAACCTCCTTGGAACCTAGTTTTTCTACATGTCGATGTCTAGTATGACACCATATGATCCCTCCATTATCATTATTAGGATTCCTTAGATACACTCTTTGGATCCATCGTGATGTCCAAGGACATGAGGCACCTTGTATACACTCTTATGCCAAGTCATTTCTTATCCTGTTTTAAGTTAGATGATTTCCATAGACTCGGTTAGAATTACATTATTGTGGAATTCCTTGGGAAATACCACTTGTATTACACTCTTACCCCTTTATCTAGGCTATATATTATTACTGAGTTGGATTGACCCATAAGGTTGTGGATTCCTTGGTTATTACCTTTGATCCCTTTCATTATTACCATTATCATGGATGCCTTGTTATATCTTGGATCTATTATCATTATTATTATCATGTTAGGATTTCAGTGCTGGTTGTACCTCATGTGAAATAATTATATAAACTAAAACATAAATAACTAATGAAATGATTACATGTTTAAACACTAGTGAAGGCAGAAGTAGGTACTAGGGTATTTATATTATTTTACTCCTTTTATTTTATATATATGAATTCATGTACAGTATTTTAGTTTATATTACACATAATAGATATTATATACTTATTTGGTGGGGGAATAATAAGATTTATCTCACACCCTATATGGTCCAACATTGGTACCAGGAAAGACTACATGTATACGGTTGTTGACAAAGGGGAGTGTCCCAATTTGGACACTAGATTGCTTGATTGCATTAGGATGGAGCTTGGTATTTGATGAACGAGCTAGAGCTTAGGATTCTTGGATAGGTTTTGTATCCCTTCTTTTCTTATTTAGTAATGTAATGTTGCTAGATTCCTTGTATACATGTTTTCCATTTTTTTATACACATAACATATATTATCATTAAATTTTTCCTATTAAAACCAGTTGTTTCTATTATTCATTATTGTTGTATGCTTCTATAGTTCCATATATTTATACAACATCTATTATTTACCTATTATTATATTAATTTGATGTGACACACTCTGGTAAGGAGGGAATAGTCTCCTCACGAACACACCCTAGGCCCTCAATGATATTTGGAAAACTTGTGCATTCGGGGAGATGTGCTTAAGGCCATGTGGTAAACTAGGCTTGGGGAACCTATGAGTAACACCCAGGTTTAGGACTTCACAAAGTGGATTTAGAGTGGTTCCATTCCCGATTTACTATTTGGAGACAATGGATAGGTGATTGTGAACACTTTGGAATTTGGTTATAATATGTTCTTGAGCATAGATAACCCATGTTTTGGGTAAATGCTGAGTTGTCTAAAATTATAATTGTCTTTATGATTTTTCCTATTGTAGTTGATATCTCTTTACTATTGGGTGACACACATGTTATGTGATGGTTATTATTATTATTCTAATTGAGGTTTTCATTTTATCCTTATCCCAATCAGATGAGGGTAAGTAGCATCAATCATGAATCATTATAGGCACCAAGAATTCACATTCCATTCATATTCAATTCCATATAGGTTCATTTCATTTCTTTCATTTGTGTGTTTTTCTTGTGATTATTGAGTGATTCTATGTTACTTATATTATTCATATGTTTTTCTTTAGCTATGATTGAGTGAATTTCAATTTCAATTCATGAGGTGTATGGGCCTTCATGGGTTGGAATGGGTATTTTACCTAATCAAGCCATCGTATATAACCTCTTACATTATGAGAACAAATATAGACTAGGTTAATTAGAATTTAAATGGGTTTTTATCTCAATGACAAGGTTTATTGGCCATGATTCACAGGGATGAAAATCTATTTTAAACAAACTATGATATAACTGTATTAGAAAATGAAAATTAAAAATAAATGGTTTCCAGTAAATGAAGAGGCAAGGTGCTATTGACCATTCCCCAACTAGAACACCTATAATTAAACTTGAAGAATTACTAATACCTATGCTCCTAGGAAGGTAGTTGGGGTAGTGTACCATGGGTAGTGATCCCTTATTTTTTACATTGTGCTTCTATTAGTCATTATATCTACTTCAAGCATGTTCTAAGGCATGCTCTTTAAATTTTTAGACCTATGCTACCATGATTTCCTCATATCCAATGAAAAAATGGTGGCGATGACCATGCTCTAAATGTGGTGGGCCCTAATCAACCATTTTTACTACCAATGGTTCCATGCCACGACACGTCCTAGTGGATCCCATGTTGAAACTCCCCAAGCCCACCTCTAATAGGCCAGGGGATAGTGTCTAGCATTGAGAAGGCATATCACTAACACAGGAGGCCTAATCTTGAGTACTTATACACACGCACACATCGCTAAGCCTACACAATGCAGAAATGTAAGAACAACTTAATAGCCATGCATGAATACATATAAATCCCACAACCATAGTATGACAGGAAGTAAATGAATATAAACATGGACAAATACAGGCCCACCGAGAAAGACTGTAACATAAATCCAACCTAAAAGAAAACTAATACTATTATTAGAATACTCCAAGAACACACCTTGGTCTGTCTGGTCTCACCGAGAATCATCTAGTCTTAGTCTGTTAAGGACTCAGTTGAAAGATTGTTCATCTTCACAAGAAATGACACATGTGGCAAAAGGCCATGTAGGGGTGATTATAATAATATTCAGCAGGACACCCTGAAACCACAATGCATACAATAAAGGAAATATAGTCAACTTATAAAAGTATATGTCTATATCACAAATAACAAGAATACATAGGTATACTCAATAACGAAACAGAATCTAATGGTACGTCACAAAAATAGTATACCAACCAAGGATCTCAGATCAAAGGATCCACACATAACTCATTTGGGAGAACACGATACTAAGTCTAATAGCATTGATGACACCTGTCTAAGAGGTAGTGCTCATTGGTTCTCACCATTAAAAATCCACACTTATGGTCTAAAGAGATATGATACATAGATGAGGAACACTCCCAAGCTCATGGGGTGACACCAATAACTCTATCTATATTAACCCAATTTTGGTCATAAAAATACCAAGAAATCCATATAGGGAACGGATCTGAATAAAGGATCTTATTGTCAGCATCATGCAAGGATTCCAAAAATACTATCCAAAATATCCCGATAAAGGGACTGGTATCCTAGGAGTAGGATATTATTCCACACTACCCCTCTGGGAAATGTTAAGGGAAATGCACCCTAATGAATTTTTTCCAAGATATGGAGGAAAAGGGCTCTATGCTATGTATAAAAGAGTACATGGTGTGTATTAGGGGTCACACATTGTGCCCCTTGACCCTAGGTCTTGCTCGTTTAAATGGCCCATCTCTCAAGTTGTGTATGTATATAAGTAAAAAGCGTATAGAATGCCTGTTTAGTCTACATGTGTGCTAGTACATGGATCTTGTCTTTGCACATGTTCATGTGAACTAGTACACGGCTTAACTCGTGTACCTCATCCTAGTATTGTCTATATGGGGGAGTACACATCGTGCTCAAACACATGTACTCCAACTCGTGTCAATGTAACCTTAGTGGTACATGCCGAGAATTAGGGGACATGTCAAATATTATGTGATAGGGTCACACATCATGTGATCCTTAACTCCTACCTAAAACCCTAGCCACAACAGAGGGGTCCCACATGGCATGTAGATCTGACATAAACACTCTGCAACTCACTGTTTCCCAGAATTTTAAATATGTGGATCAAGAATTATCTCTGCTACTCCGGCCTCCGATTCTAGCCTCACCTTACTATAAAATCATGAATCAATTCCTGAAGAACCATGAAATCACCAAAAAACATGATTCGATCCTTTGATCTGCTCATAAATGGATTTTTTCATAGGTCTTAATTTCAAACTAAAGAAAATGAAAATCTAGTATCTACATCATTCGATTTGTTTCTGCTACTACCATTGCACTTCCATTGAGTCATTCCAATCCCATATATATGATATCGGATCGTTTTTCCATGAAAGGAGTGTGCAAAAATCGATTAATCATGATATTTTAATCCATGTTCCAAATTAATAATTCTCATGGTGAATGAAGAACTAGGGGAGAAAATCATAAGAACAAATGATAGGAATGAACCATGATCAATATTCATGTTGATCTTGATTCGTTTTCATGATAACAACAATGAATAAAACAATAAATTCAAATTAATTCTCCAAAAATCACCCCACAATAAACCCATCCCTCAAATATGCATGATCCATGGATTAATCTATTGGTTAAATGATACGTGTTCTTCATAATAATAAATAATGGGGAATGTAAAAAAGTAAAACATTCATCCTACCTCAATTTAGATCAATCTCTAAGAAATAATGATGAGGTGTTTTAGTCATTAGTGAGATCCTTTGATTTCATCATGTTCCAATCATCGATCCTTGATATGGTCGTTGTATTCCAACATAATCTCTCCCCATTCTCTCAAAATTCTCTCCAATTATTCATACGGTTATTTGGATAACCCTAAAAATTTTCCATAAGCATGTATTTAAAATAAAAATTATGTTGATACTTCAAGGAATTGAATAAAATAATTTATTTTATTATTTTATTTATTTTTTCCATGTGGTAAATTTTCCACAAATGACCAGAATCGACCAAGGTTAAGCCAAACCTTGGATAAAACCCACAATTTTTACTCAAAGGCACCCATAAATTTTGGATCAAGGCACCCATATAAAAGTTATTCCACTTTTTCTGGAAAACTGCACATGCCTGCTATTTATTAGATTTAATATATTTCAAACATTTATTCCAAGAACACAAGGACATATAATCGCATGTCATATCGTTTCCTAATCTAAAAAATAATCTACACAATATCTAAAATTAATACATTAAAAATTTGAGACATTAAATTCTCCCCACCTGGGGGATTTATGTCCTCAAAAATCCAAAACAAGGGATACAAAAAGAGGTGTGGGTACTGAGCACTTATCTGATCCCCTCACTCCCATGTACTCTCCTAAAGATTCCCACACATCCATAAGACATAGAATAAAGGAATAAATCTACCATAAAGGATCCTATATTACCATACTTAATCTCTACTAAGTACTCAGTAATGGTAGTTTCATCCTTGTTGTCCAACTCACCCCATTCGATAACATGTGATGGGTCATTCATGTACCTCCTCAGCTGCGACACATAGAAAATGTCATGTATCTGGTCCAACTGCAAAGGTAGAGCTAGGTGGTACGTCACCTTATCAAATCTACTTAGTATCTGGAAAGGAAAAATGAACTTTAAGGATAGCTTTCCTCTTATTCCAAATCACTTTAATCCACATCTAGGGGAAACTTGTAGAAACACATGTTATCCTTACTCAAACTCTAAAGGTCTCTGTTTTCTATCTTTATAAGACCTCTAACAGCTCTGTGTAGTATTTATACTCTCCTGGATGATCTACACCTTCTCTGTAGTGGCTTGCACCAAATCTGGGCCCATGAGTGCTGACTCTCCAAGGTCAACCCAGAAAAGTTGTGACCTATAGGGTCACATGTACAAAGCCTCAAATGGTTCCATACTGATGGTGGAATGGTAACTATTTTTTTAGTAAAACACCACCAGGGGTAGGTGATCCTTTCAAATATGGAAAAATACCAACAAGAAATTTCATCGCATGTCATCCAGAACCTAAATGGTCTACTCATTCTGGCCATTATTTTGGGGGTAGAATGCTCTGTTTAAGCGTAATAGAGTCCCAAATGCCTCCTACAATCCCTTTCACAACCGGGATATGAAATGAGAATCACAATCATAAAAAACCTTCGATATAACTCTTTGGAGTTAGACAATCTCATTAATGTAGAGGTGTCCCAATCTCTCTACTAAAGTCTACTTGTGAATAGCTAAAAAGTGGGATGAGTTGGAAAGTCAGTATATGATTTCCTAGATGGAATCATTTCACCTAAATGTGTCTGATAATCCCTTCATAAATTCTATGGATATACCATCCCACTTTCACTATGAAACCTTGAGGGGTTGAGCTAAGACCTCTGGAACTTGGTTCTTAGAATTCATTTTATAACAAGTAAGGAATTGAGAGACAAAATTTAAAACTCTTTTCTTCATCCTTGTCCAAAAAAACTGACATTGGATGTCCTAGTACATATTTTACACACTTGTATGTACCGCCAAAGGAGACATATGAAACTCCCTTAGAACCTTCTCTAAAAATTTCAATGGAACCATTGTGTGTCCACTAAATAAAATGAAATTCTCCCAATGTTTATAAAATCCATGAGGAGAATGTCTAGTGGATATCTGAATCTATAGGGTCTCACAGTTAGTATCCAAAAGTTATGCCTCCCAAACTCAATTAAGGAGAAGAGGGGTAACACCCATCTACTGGAGGTAAGCTTCTCCACCACTATCCACGAAGGATAATATCAAAGAGGCCAACTATTCTGATTCCTTGTTTAAAAACTACAAACAATATCTCTTACTGAGATAATATTCCACCACATTCCTCTTACTATAAATATAGACAACCTCAAAGTCATAATCCTGAAGGAACTCTATTCATCTCCTTTGTCTCAAGTTAAGATCATTTTAGAGAAGATGTACGTGAGAATCTTGTGATCTAAATAGATGATAAACTAATCACCTATTAGGTATTTTTACCACATATTTAGTGCAAAGACTACTGCTACCAACTCAAGATCATGGGTCACATAGTTCTACTCATGTGGTCACAACTGCCATGAACCATAAGAAATCACCACCTGGCTCTAGATCATAACAAAACCAATCTTGGTTCCTGTTGAATCTCCAAACACTACAAACTCAACACCCTCCTCCGGAAATCTCAATATGGGAGCACTCGTCAAACTCTGCCTCAATGGAAAACAAATTCTACTAGAACCTCTTCACCCACACAAAAGGATTACTCTTTCATGTCAAATATTTCATGGGCATCGATAACCTGGATAAACCAGGTATGAATATCAAGTAATAGTCTTATAACTCAAGGAATCTCCACACCTCCATCATGCTCTTGGGTGGCTCTCAAGCCAACACTATCTTGACCCTGGCTGGGTCCGCATCCACCCCATCTACTGAGATAACATGTCCTGGAAATTGGACCGCCTAAATACATAAATTGTACTTTGAGATCTTTATGTAATGTTTGTTCTCTCATATTATGTCTGGAACTATCCTCAAGTGTATTACATGATCCACCTCAAATTCTTAGTACACACTGATATCATCGATGAAGAATACCATGAATAGGTCCAAGAAAGGCTGAATGATCAGGTTCATGAGTCCCATGAACATGGATAGGGTGTTCTTCAGGATAATGGGAATCACCAAGTACTCATAGTGATGATAGAAACATATGAATTTCATATTCAATGTATCCTCATCCCATACACAAAACTAGTGATAACCTGGCCTGATTTCAACCTTAAAGAACCATCAATCTCCTCTAAACTGATCAAAGAGGTTATCAAGGCTTAGTAGTGGATACTTGTTCTTCACCATCACATAGATCAAGCACTGGTAGTCCACACACTACCTCAAGCTCCCATTTGCCTTCTTGGAAAACAAAACTGGGGATGCCCAGGGTGAAACATTGGGTCTAACAAAGCCCTTCCCCTGTAAGTCCTCTAAATGATCCCTCGTCTTATGAAGATCTATGGGATTAATCTGATATGTTTTCATAGATATTGGTGTTGTCCTAGGTATATATCAATGTAGAATTATATCTCTCAATGGGGAGGTAAACTTGTAACATCCTCATGGAAGATGTCCTCATACTCCGCCACCACTGTAGGAAATTGGGAAATCATAAAATCCATTGCACCAAGGGTTAGTCTAACCAACTGATGAGTAATCGGCTAAACCCTCATATGCACGAGTTCATCCTCTAGAGCTTGTGTTTATTTCATCGAAAAAGGAAAATATGGTTCTATCAGTGTGGACCCACCGCATCCATCGTCTAAAATAGTCAATCTTGGCATGAACTATAGATAACCAAACTACACTGAGAATGAATTCATAAAACCTTGATGATAATACTAAGAGATTCCAATCCAAACTTTCACCTCTAAGAGTCAGGTAAAATTTTTAGTACAAGTGTGTGATCACTAAGTCTTCTCTAGTAGGAGTCTCCCAACATAAGGGTCGATCCAAGGGTTCAACCAAAATCTCTATGTATCATACATGGTATGTGAAAAGAAAGGAATGACTAAAACCCATGTCCAAACGTACTACATATAAGGTATAAAATACATATATCATACCTCGAATCATTCTCAGAGCCTCTGGGTCATAAGTTTCAACCACTTGCAGTTGTCCCCACCCCTATTCTCCAACTCCCTAATCCTGGCATAGAAAACCTAGGGGTGGTGGTGGAATAAGTAAAAGATTCTATCACGTCCTTCTAATATCCCAGCTCCTCTTTCATGTATTCCACCTAATGAACCTACCTAATCTTTCTACTACCTCTACCTTGGTGATCCATCCATGGTCTATTAGTCGGTTGTACAACGGTTTTTACAATCTCATACATGATTTACCAAATCATCACATGAGTAGTGTTGCCTTTCTATAGGCTAATTGAAACCACCCTGTGATCCCTGAACTGTAGATTATATATCTTGGGACATCTTCTTGAAATGTCTAGCATGTATAGGTCCTTAAGACTGGCATCGACTACCTACTATCAAGGCCTCTGCTTCTGAATGCCCACTACTAGAAACCACTAGCTATAACTTCTTATCCAATAAACTCTCAACCACTATAGATCTCTCTATCACCCTGGCATAGGTAGGAATTCATAAAATGATCACTATATATTATAGTTCTCTAAATAGTCCTCCCATGACGGTTTGATCCCTAAAGAACTAGTCATGAACTATATCCATCAAGTACTTGGAGTGGTTAGTAACCCTCAATGAATACTCAGCTACTATCATGCATCTCTACTACAGCTACAGAAGCTCCTGGATAAATGCATCTCTTAGCATAGCTGTAGAGAACTCATATTTAAATAGGCACTCGAACTCTGACTATGGTAGATTCACCTGGTCATAATTTTGGGTCACTAAACCCCATCAGCACCCTGCTGATCCATGAAGAAGGATCACCACCAGTACTTCCATCTGATCTGCTAGTGTCTTGACAAGATGGAAAACATGGGTGATCTCCTTAATATGGTCCTCATAATTCTCTGGGATGGTCTTTCCTCAGAAACTAAGGGGTATCTATTTTCTGAAACTCTTGAAGCACACTCAACCTATAAAACTCATTCGCTGGTATTGTAGGTACTAATTTCTACTCCATATCCGTAATTATAGCTTGTGAACCACCTAGAGGTAACATATTAGGAACTAGTCTCTATATTAATGACTCATCACTAAGGGAATCATCCTCATTATCATGATGTTGAATCTTATATGGCATATTTCATAGAGGAATATTGATATAAAACAAGATATACCATAGTAAATGAGTATATTTGGAGAGAAAACTTGATAAGTATATGGAAAATAAAATTGATTCTTATATGATTCATGTACCATTTTTTCCCTACAACCAATGTTATCATGTACCGAGAAAAAAGTAGGTATTCAGAGTCCTGGTGAAAGGATGCATAGGCCTTCACACCAACACTGGAGTCTCTAGTCTAAAATCTGATCACGAAGAACCTAAATTTTTTCCCAAACCAATCTCATAGACTCTTTTCCTAAAGTAGAACTGACCACTTCGATACAACTCTATCATGACCTGTACCAACGGGGCCCATGTTACGACTCCCAAAGTTCACCTACAATAGGCTAGGGGCTAGAGACTAGCACGGAGAAGGCATATCACTAACATGGGAGGCCTTAGCCTAAGTACCAATACACACACACACACTTCTCTAAGCCTATACAATGCTGAAATATAAGAAAACCTAAATATCCATGCATGAATACATATAAATCTCATAATAAAATTACGATAGAAAGTAAAGGAAAGTAAATAGGGACAAATAAAAGACCACCAAAAATACTGTAACACAAGTCCAACTTGAAAGAAAATTGGGAATGTTGTCAGAATACTATAGGAACACACCTCAGTCTGTCTGGTCTCACTAAGAAACATCTATTCAGGTCTATCAAGAACACTATTGAATGGTTTATAATCTTCATGAGATATGATATGTGCATGAAAAGATCAAGCATGGGTGAGTATAAAAATACTCAATATGACACCCTGAAAACACAAATCATACAACAAAAGAAATACAATCATCTCTACATAGGTATATGTCTATATCACATAAAATAAGAATATACAGGTTTACTCCACAAGGACACATAGTCTAAATTTAAGTCACAATCGTAGTATTCCATCCTAGGATATCATCTCAAAGGGTTCACAAATTACTCATTCGGTATAATACACTCCTGAGTATGAAAGCACCGATAACATCTATTTGAGAGGAAGTGCTCATCGAGTATCATCATTAGAAGTCCATGCTGAAGGTCTGAAGAGATATGATATATAGATGAGTATCACTCCCAATTCCATGGGACGATACCAACAACTCCATCTGGATTAACCCGCTAAGTATAGTATTGGTTCCCACGTAGTGTCAGTCACCAGAATACTAAGAACTCCACCTAGGGAACAAATATGAATAAAGGACCACACTCTAAGTCACATGGAGGGGTTCCAATAACTCTATCCAAGAAGTCCTACTAAAGGGATTTTCTTTGGGAGTAGGATATGATTCTATAATAACCCTCAGGGAAAGGGAAAGGGAAACACACCCTAGAAAAAACTTTTCCAAGATATGGAGGTATAGGGATCTAAGCCGTGTATAAAAGAGTATATGGTGTGTAGTAGTGGTCACACACCATGTCCCTTGACCCCAGGTCCTACCCATGTAAGTGGACCATGTCTCAAGTTGTGTCTGATTAGAAGTACATGGAATGTAAGTTAATCATGTAGTATACCTTTGTTCCAATAGAAAACTATTTCCCATGTACATTTGTTTGTGTATCAGTGCATGGATTAGCCCATGTATCAGCACATGACATAATCATGTACCTAATCCAGGTTGTGTCCATGTGGGGGAGTACACTGAATTCTTCAACCCTTGTACTCCCACCCATGTCTGTGTACCCTCCAAGGTACACGCTGAGTCTCAAGGGAGAGGTCACATTCCATGTGATAGGGTCACACATTGTGTGATCCTTAACTCATACCTGAAACCCTATCCACTACAAAAGGGTCCCCACATGGTGTGTAGATCCGACATACACACTGTGTAACTCAGAATTTTCCACAATTCTATATTTGTAATATGCACATCTTCTCCACTAATTTGGCCTCAAATTTCAATAGTTTCTTACCCTATAATCATGAATAAAGGCCCAAAGAACCTTTCCATATTTGAATAAGAATATTTTATCATTAAATATGATTAAAAGTGAATTTTTTTCATCATTATTAATTGCACACTAAAGAACACAAATATCGGGTATCTATGTCATTTTATCTACTTACGCTACTATTGTTGCACCTTCGTCGAGTTATGATGGTCCCATATCTATGGTTTCATATTGTTACACAAAGAAACAGGTGTGAAACGATCAATTTATATAGATATATCAAACCTCGGGTGAAGTACACCTGTGGTGAATGAAGAACCAGGGATAAATGAACAAAAACAAATGAGAGGAACGAACCTCAATTGATGTTCTCGTTGATCTCAATTCATTTCCATGAGAAAAACAATGATAAAATAAATTAATTAAAATTAATTATCCCAAAATCACCCTGCAATAAACCCATATCTCAAATATGCATGATCCACAGATCAATATATTGGTCGATTGATCTATATTTTTTATAGGAATCAATAATGGGGAATAGAAACAAATAAAACAACTTTTCTACCTCGATTTGGATCAATCGTTAATGAAGAATGAGGTAGTGTCATGTTTGTTAGAGATGTCCTTATATTATTTCCTATTTTGGTCATCGATCCTTGATATGTCCATCATTAACCAATGAAATATCATCCCACACTCTCCAAAGCCTCTCCAAAAATTCTAATGGTTATGTGGATAACCCAAATTTTTTACAGGAACATCTATTAAAAATAAACATTAGGTTGTTTCATCATTGAATTAAAAAAAATAATTTATTTAATTATTTTATTCCTTTTTGAGCTTGTGATGACTTTTCCATGAACGACCCACACTGAACAATCTTAAGTCGCACCTAGGGTGAAACTCATATTCTAAACTCAACAGTGCCCTTGGATTTTTGATTCGAGAACTCATTTAGAATTTATTCTAATTTTTTAGGAAAACTATGTGTTTTTGTGTGTTCTATTTAACATATTTAATATATTTCAAACATTAATTCCAGTCACAACAAGCCTTAGAATTACACATCATATCAGTACCTAGTATCAAAAAATAATCCATAAAATATACAACAATAGTACATGAAAAATATGAATCATTAAATGCCACATGAGGCACTACCTGCAATACCGAATCTGGGCACTTACACTTAGATTTGTGAAATTTTAATACATATAATGTATTCCATTCATGTTGCTCCATGAACTAAACCTACAATGGATTATCTGACACATTATTTATAGCAGTATCATCTTCCTACCATCTCGAGGGATGAAAATCTGTAGGCTACAGAGTCTTGGATAGAGTCCACTCTTTCTATCTTTGAGCATCTAGAGACACCTCTAGATTATAGGTTCATGATTACCATGTATATGTTCCATGATTCAGAAAAGCATTGGTGGGATGTAATTTCCCATATTGGTGCCCATCAATCCATGATCTGGGTTGACTTTAAGACTAGTTTTTATGATCACTTCTTTCCTCGGACGATGAGGGATAACTGAGCCAGGGAGTTCATGAATCCATATTATGGTGCTATGTCAATTATGGAGTATTCATAATGTTTTAATAGGTTTCAAAATTTTGTATCGCTTCTATCCAGTGATGATCTTTCGCATTCTAGATGCTTTGAGGAAGGGATTCCATATGACATTCATACTCAGGTGAACTTTTTTTGCCTACCATCATTATCTGAAATATTCAATCAGGCTCTTATTACTGAGTGAAATGTGAGGGATGGTGATAGTATTGGGCATAGAGGATCAGTTCCAAAGTAGTCTATTAGCTATTATGGTAGTAGGAAATGTTCCCTTTAGGTTTCATGTCAGTGTAGTTGCAGTTAGAGTAACTGTAGGGAATCTCTATTGTATTCCATCAATGTGGATAGTAGGGGAATCTAAAGTTGCAATGTGATAAAGACACAATGGAGTGTCATTAGTGCAGATGTATAGGGAATCTTAAGATATTTTGTTAGACCTTTCCATTTGATTCTAGTGGAATAGGATCTTTGCCAGCTCCACCTTTAGGGGTAGGATATTTTACGTTGTGATAGGCGGGGATTTGGAGTAGAACCAATAGGACTAGCCAAGGAGGAGGTCATGTCTATGGTAGAATGACTCCAGATCATCAGCACTAGTAGAGTGGGAATGATCAGGTAAGTTCATCTATGCAACATAGCCTTTGATCAAGCAGTTTCATGCTTTACAACCAATACCTGAGGATCATAGTGTAAGAACATCTACAGTATGAGGTATTGTTCTAGTATCCTACATTATAGTATATTATTTGTTTTATATAGGTGTTTCACACTCCTTCATATATTTGTCTATTATGGAATGTCTAGGACTATAAATTAAGTATTATTTTGGGGTAATGAACCTGAATAAACCATTGGGAGTATGGTCATATGTAATACACCAGTGAATGAACGATTCCCTTGAAGTATGTTATTACCCTTTTTTATGGTATCTATTTGTTATCGATATGGAAGGCTCCAATTTCATCCTCAAGATGGATTTGTTGGTCTTATATCACACCTTTATAGACTTCTATCATCATAGAGTATATTTCACATTACCAGAAGGTAATAGTTATACATAGAAGTTTGAGTGGGATTTCCTAGATAGTATAGCTAGACCAAAGCATTGTGGACTTGGTTTACTGACTGCATAAATTTTTAGTCTCTTCATGGAAGAGCAGGGAGTACACATAGAATATTTTCCTTTCATAGTAAATCATTTTAGGGACGTCATTCCTAAGGATATTTCATGGATTACCTCTTGAGATATAGGTATATTTTACTATCAATATTATTCCAGAAGAAGCTTCGGTTTCTATTCCTCCACACAGGATGGAACCTACTGAGCTCTAGGAGCTCATGCGGTAGCTGGAGGATCTGCAGGACAAAGATTTTATATAGCCTAGTACTTATTATTGGGGTACACCCATGTTATTCACTAAGTAATTGTAACACCCGAGACTTTTATGTTATATAAATCATCAAAGGAATCTTTTTCTACACAGCACTTGCTTGGCTTGCTTTACACGCAATCGCGACCTTCCTCGATAGCTTTCGTCGTACGCAATACCGAGTTTCACTAAATAACAATATGCTATTAAAACTAGCCGTTATGAATAGTAATAACCACTTTTTGAAATTTTATAAATTTTATTTTTCAAAATGGACTTCATTTTTGGACTCAGAATATCAAATTTAGCCTAAGGTGAAATTTTGGTACTTTTCGGATAACTTTAATATTTTGATGAATAGTGAAAATTACTAAATTTTAATTAAAAACAACTTTTTTAATCAAAACATTTAATAGTGATAAATTATGAATTTGAGTGGTTTTAAATTATATTTAGAATATATTTTTACCACTTAATATAATGTTGGTCATTTGACACAATGTTACAATTAAACCGAACATAAACAAGTGTCAATCTTTTGATAGTTATTATCTCTTAAAAACACGCTTTTTGTTTTGACAGCGGGAATTAATTTTAAATTAATTTCTGCCACTTCTGTGTTTTGAATTTAGAAAAATGGATTCCATATTTGGAATCAGGATGTTCAAATTGTGTAAATAGGTAACTTTTATTTTTAGACATTTTGAATAATTACTGCGGTAAATATTTTATTTACCATGGTTAAGGGTAAATCCGGTAAATAAGGGTTAAAAAATAATACTATAATAATATTAAATTACCCTAAAACGTGTCTTAAACCTATTGGTTGATACATGGTCGACCATGGGCATCTTTGGGTCGATTTTGGGACCCCATTGATCCACTTGTAAGTGATAATGACACTTTATTTTAATTAAGTTAAAATGAATACAAAAATGACACAAGCATATATCTTTTAGCAAAACAATTGTTACATAGGGTTATATATGTTGGATTTTAGATTATAAATATTCATTAGAAAGATAAAAAGATTTCTTACATAATGGTATTTTATTTGTAATTTTTAGACTTTAAATAATTTAATTTATTTATGACACAATGATGATGCAGTAATTATCTTATTAATGAAATATTGACATAATTGATGTTATAAACACCAAAATAAATGTAATTTAAGACTTTTTATGAATTACACTAACTTTATAGGTTACTATGATATATTAGTGTTGATTTAATCAACTTGGTTCGAACATATAATTCTGTTATGACTTTCACAAAAATCATATATCAAATAGTGTCAAAATTGACACAAAATAGTTTTTAAATCAAATATTATATTATTAATTGTTATTGTATTCCTAAAAATCTAAGGTTCTGCCAAATGACTTAGATAAGGATATATATATTAATAATAAACAATTTGGGGTTCGTTTGGCATGTTATAGTAAGTGTATTAACCATATAGTGAAAGAAAACAAAAAGACATGGTAAAAGTTAAATTATTTAACTTAGAGTTAAATCTAATTGATAAGGTTAAAATAATATCCTAAACTTGTCTAAATTCTATTGGTTGATAGGATTTCGACCCTTTCCCACTTTATCTTCGAAATAAGACCCTTTGGAACCATTATAAACCGATTTTGACTTTAATATAAAATAATATTTTGAGATATTCCTAAGGTGCCCCTCTCCTCCCTTATAAAAGGGCACCTCCTCCCCCTCCTCCTCACACCAAATTGAGCACTCAAGCTCGGCCAAACCCTGCCATTTTCTCCTCTCCACTTCCCTAGAATAGTCCTAGAGGTCATGTTCTTCTCCAAAGACCACTCTTAGTTCCTTAAGTGGAGGATTCAAAGAGGCGTTCCAAAGAAGAGGTAATATCCATTACCGATCTTTTCAATTTCTTTCTTCTTCAACTTCTTCTTCTTTAGTTGTTTCATGATGAAGTAATAACATCAGTATTACTTACATACTGATATGTTATTATAAATATGAAACAACCCTAATTCACCTTCTATCCATCCTACGGAAAAATGAAATCACCGCGCGTGCGTACGTACGGAATACCGTCTCCACGCCGTGGTGTAATCTATTTTTCCACCATCACTTTACAAGGATGGGTATAATGGTGTAATGAGTAACTATTTATGATTATTATAAAGTAATATTGATACTGAAATAATATATATATACTCCAATACATTTCCACGATCATAGGAACGATATCATCACTCGTGCGTACGTACGGAATACCGTCTCCACGATGTGATGCGACTCGTTCTACATGATCATCATTACATAGTAATTATATAAATGAATTGAATGAATAAATATGATATATGTTACACTAATACCATTCTGGATATAAGGTATCTATAACCTTGAAATAAGAATAAGAATTTATTCGGCAAAACACGCGTAAGAACAAAAGGCAATAAAGACCCGAGTAACAAGTAACAATGAAATATTACTAACAAGAAGCTAAGAATATGACCATATATGATATCATATCAATATGTATGATTCTGGAATAAGTCAATAACATTATTTAAACCATTATACAGGAGCTTCGGACACATACAAGGCAAATTGGACCTAAGGTAAGGGAAATATCACAATCTCATTTTTATCCGAGATTGTTTATTCGTAAGTATATACTGGGGTGTATTTTATCATCCACATCCATGTTTCATGAATATGTAATATTATTTCCATCCACCTAAGATTGTTTAAATCCAATTTTACCCTTAGGTGAGTTTTTAGTGAAAGATATGAAAGGAATCTTTATCCGTTTTTCGTACGAGGTACTTTTTGACTTTTCCGACAAAAGTACAAGAAGAATGTTTTTTTAACTTATACGGCATGAATGGATTTTTAAAACATTATTTCCAAGAAGCTTCCTTTACAAGTTTTCAAGTTTATTTTTAATAAACTTCTTTTATTTTAAAATTGTATGACATGTTAAGAAAGGAAAAGTGTTTTTGAAGTAGAAAGGATATTTTCCTCAAGAATGAAGTTCAAGTATTTTATCAAAATTATTTTCCATCTAAGATAATAAAAGGGTTCTGTTTTTACCCCTATTATTACATGGATTTGATTATGTTGTGATGGAAACATTTTTATGAATTCCTTTATCATATATGAATTGTTTTATGATGTCATGTTGTTTAAGAATCCCATTTTTATTACATGGGTTATGCGATGATGTATGATTTATGATTATGTGGCACACATAAGAAAGGATTCATTATAAGATGGGTGGGACCTATATCTCCCTCCAATGCATTGGGTAAAGATTTTATATCTCATGAGATAGACATGGCTGGAACGGAAGGTTATTTCGGTTCAGTGATACAGGACTGAAACGAGGAGTGAACTCGGTTCAGAAAGGGACTTTGTCCACTAAGATAGTCTTGGCAATAAGTCATGACTAACAAGAAATGATTTTCCATGATTATGTGTGCATGCCTCAAAGTTTCAAGTTTCATGTTATGATTATGGGGATCTCATTTTCACTTCTATGATTTATTAAGATTTTATGATCTCTTTTGCAGGTTATGATTTTCAAAAAAATATGATATGATTTTTATTTCCTTTATTGCCCTTGCTGAGTATTTGAGCTCACCCTTTTATGTTTTCTTTTCCCCAGGTCAGGAAGATGGATATTAAGTAGAATATGCTAAAAGGGACCCTAGATATGATGAAATAAATGGGAGACAATGTAGAAGATTTATGAACCAGTTGTTTATGTTTCCCAGTTTCTAAAGACACTATACCTATACGGTCCTTTGTGGTTTTGTCATATGTTGTAATAAGTGTGCTTCAATTTTGAAGTATTAACAATGTATGTAAAGTATGGGTCGTTATAGTTGGTATCAGAGGAAAGGTATAGTCAACCTTTGGAAACTAGGATGTGAAAGCCTTAGTAAGAACCCTAAGGATAAGTCTAAGCATAGAACACAATCTTAGTGTTTTAGAAATGGCCTTGAATAACCTAGGATAAGACCATAAGCATGAAAATTTTATTCTTGAATTATGTGGTTTCCTATTATAATTAGTGTTGCTCACACTATTCTTCTTGGTTTTAGTCAATGGCTGGAACCCGAAGGAACCGTGTTAATGCGGAATGCGATGGGCAATGCAATGATTTTCCCCCTGAGCAACCAAACAATATGGGAGATGGAATGCAAAATCTTGTAGCCATGCTCACACAACTTTCTCAAGCTATGAATCATGCAGGATTTCCAAACGAGCAAAGGAGGGAGCAACATTCTGTTGAATCCTTCATGAGGCAGCGTCCACCTTCTTTCAGTGGGTCTACTGATCCATTAGTTGCTGAACAATGGATTAGTACTACTGAAAAGATATTTTCAGTTCTTCAATGTTCTGAACATGATAAAGTCATCCTAGCAGTGTATCGTTTAGAAGGAGATGCTGATCAATGGTGGAATCTTGTTAAGAATACGAGGCAAAGGGATGAAATTGAGTCTATGGAATGGGACGAGTTCAAGAACTTATTTTTCAATAAGTACTTCCCTCGTATTCTCTGAACAAAGATGGAGAAAGAGTTCCTTGAACTGAAGCAAAGGGATGATGAATCTGTTAGTACCTATGAAGCAAATTTTACAAGACTTGCAAGGTACGCTTCTAGTATTATTATCCAACCTGAGAGTAAGATCGATCGATTCTTTAGTGGCTTAAAACCAAGTCTTCGAAGGGCGTTAGCCATAAGGGACTTCAATAGCTACGAGGAAATCGTTCGATGTGCTCTCAAAGTCGAGATGGAGATTGGAGTAACCCATCAGTCACATGGGTTTGATAAGAAGAGGAAGATGGAATTCAAAGAAAAATCTAAAGAGCACACGGAAAAGAAGATGAGCTTTTCCTTATGCTCAAAGTGTGGAAAGAAACATGGAGGGAGTTGTCTTAAAGGGACAAGTAAATGTTTTAAATGTGGAAAAGAAGGTCATCGGGCATTTGAATGCCGTGATAATGGGAAGAAGATGTCTAATGATGCAAACAAAGGAAGGGATACACAGAATGATCCTACTACACTTCAATGTTTCAAGTGCAAGGAGATGGGGCATTATGCCAATCAATGCCCAAATCCAAGGGTTGATGATGATGGTCGACGTCAACAAACTCTTAAGGCTAAAGACAAAGGAAAGTCACATGCAATTTCTATCAGCGATGTGGAGTACGATAACGATGTGGTGAAAGGTACACTTACCATCCACTCTAAAGTAGCAAATGTTTTATTTGATTCTGGATCCACCCACTCTTTTATTTCTGAAGACTTTTCTAAGAGTATCACCGTACTACCTCAACAATTAGATGTTGAGTTAGCTGTGACAACACCTAATGGCACATCAATCGCATCAAAATTTTATAATTCTTCTCCGATCGAAGTTTGTGGGAAAGTGCTTCCTGCAAATCTTGTGATCCTTCCTTTAGTGGAATTTGATGTGATTCTTGGTATGGATTGGCTTTCTCTACATGGATCTCATATCAATTGCCAAAGAAGGGAAGTCACATTTCATAATCCAGATCATTCTACGATCGTCTATCAATGCAAGGATGAACATAACCTTCCAGTGGAAATTCCTTCCATCTTATGGGTCATGATTCCACTAAATGAAAGTTATTTATCTCAAATGGTTGGAGAGAAACTTACGATTAAGAATATGCCCATTGTACGGGAGTTTGATGATGTCTTTCCGGAGGAATTACCGGGTCTTCCACCAAATCGTGAAGTTGAGTTTTCAATAGAACTCGTACCGGGTGCTTTGCCAATTTCAAAGACACCTTATAGAATGGCCCCAATTGAGTTGCAGGAATTGAAGAAGCAACTCCAAGAGAATCTTGATAAGGGATTCATACGCCCTAGTGCGTCACCTTGGGGAGCACCTGTTCTATTTGTTAAGAAGAAATATGGATCAATGAGACTCTGCATTGATTATCGAGAACTTAACAAGATCACTATCAAGAAAAAATATCCTCTCCCACGCATTGATGACTTGTTTGACCAACTACGCGGAGCTCAATACTTTTCCAAGATTGATCTTCGTTCAGGGTATCATCAATTAAGGGTCAAAAGGGAGGATATACCAAAGACGGCTTTCCGTACAAGGTATGGACACTATGAATTTATAGTGATGCCATTTGGTCTTACTAATGCCCCTGCTATCTTCATGGATCTAATGAATAGAGTCTTTAGAGACTATCTTGATCAATTTGTGGTAGTCTTTATAGACGATATTCTTGTCTATTCAAAGAGCAAGGAAGAACATGAAGATCAATTGAGAATTATATTGAAGACCCTGAGAAAGGAGAAGCTTTATGCCAAATTTACCAAGTGTGAATTTTAGCTTCAAAAAGTTGCATTTTTGGGTCACATAATCTCAAAAGAGGGGATATCTGTGGATCCAGCAAAAACAGAGGTTATCGAAAGATGGTCGAGACCAACAACAGTAACTGAGATCCGAAGTTTTCTTGGTTTGGCTGGATATTATCGACGTTTTGTAAAATATTTTTCATGATTATCTAATCCAATCACCAAGTTGACTTGGAAAGGAGTTAGGTTTGTCTGGACAGAGGAATGTGAAGAGAATTTCAAGGAGTTGAAAAGAAGGTTATCCAGTGCACCTGTGCTCACACTGCCTTGTAGTGGAGAAAGGTTTGTGATCTACAGTGATGCATCCAAGAAGGGATTGGGGTGTGTTCTTATGCAAAATGATATGGCGATAGCTTATTCCTCACGACAGTTGAAAATCCATGAGCAAAATTACCCAACACATGATTTGGAGTTGGCTGCGGTAATCTTTGCATTAAAGATTTAGAGGCATTACCTTTATGGTGAAAGGTGTGATATTTATACTGATCATAAAAGTTTAAAGTATATTTTCACACAAAAGGAGTTGAATATGCGTCAAAGAAGATGGTTGGAGCTGATTAAGGATTATGACTGCTCAATCCATTACCACCCTGGGAAAGCAAACAAGGTGGCAGATGCATTAAGTCGACAAGACCATGCTAGTTTATCCATGATGAGGATCACAAAAGATCCAATATTTATGGATTTACAAAGGATGGATCTTGGAATTATAATGGAAGGGGAAAAATCTTATCTTTCTCAAATGAATGTTCAACCATCTATACATGTGAAGATTAAAGAAGCACAGAAAGAAGATGTCGAGTTACAAAAGAAGGTGATAAATGTTCCTGAATTCAACCTTGATTGTGATGGGATAATAAAGTTCAGGAATCGGGTTTGTGTTCCTTCCATCCCCGAATTAAAGAAGGAGCTGCTGGATGAGGCTCATAGTTCTTTATTCTCTATTCATCCTGGAAGCACGAAGATGTATAGGGACCTGAAAGAGTACTTCTGGTGGGATGGCATGAAAAGAGATGTTGCTGAATATGTCTCTCGATGCTTGGTTTGTCAACAAGTTAAAGCTGAGAGACAGAAGTCTAAGGGGATGTTACAACCATTACCCATACCCGAATGGAAATGGGAAAACATCACTATGGACTTTGTCACAGGACTTCCTAAAACATCCAAAGGCAATAATGCTATCTGGGTCATAGTTGATCGTCTTACAAAGTCTGCACACTTCATTCCTATTAGAGAGGATTTCTCTCTAGATCAGCTTGCCAGGATATATGTAAAGGAAGTGGTAAGATTGCATGGAGTACCACTTTCTATTATATCTGATCGGGATCCGAGATTTACCTCGAAGTTCTGGCGAAGTCTTCAGCATACTCTGGATACAGAGTTGAGTTTCAGCACTGCTTATCATCCCCAGACAGACGGTCAGTCTGAGAGAACAATTCAAACCCTAGAAGATATGTTGAGAGCTTGCTCTATGGATTTCAAAGGAGGTTGGGATCAACACCTACCTTTGGTGGAATTTTCTTATAATAATAGCTTTCACTCCAGTATTCAGATGGCTCCTTATGAAGCTCTCTATGGAAAGAAATGCAGGACTCCAACTTGCTGGGATGAAGTTGGGGAAAGAAAGCTGTTAGGACCTGATCTCGTTGATGAAATGGCAGAAAAGGTCAGAACTATTCAACAACACATAAGAGCAGCTCAGAGTCGACAGAAAAGTTATGCCGACAACCGAAGAAAAGACCTGGAGTTTGAAGTGGGCGATAAAGTGTTCTTACGAATATCTCCCTGGAAGAGGGTTATGAGATTTGGAAAGAAGGGGAAGTTGAGCCCTAGATATATCGGTCCTTTCGAAATACTGGATCGTGTTGGGAAGGTAGCTTACTGATTGGCGCTTCCACCGAATCTCTCTCAAGTTCACGATGTGTTCCATGTATCTCTCCTGAGAAAGTACATACCAGATCCTTCACATGTACTCAGCTCAGAAGTTGTACCGCTGGAGCAAGATCTTTCTTATGAAGAACAGCCGATAGAGATTCTGGATCGTAGCGAAAAAGTTCTACGAAACAAGACCACTCGATTGGTGAAAGTTTTATGGAGGAACCACCAACTTGAAGAAGCTACTTGGGAGCTTGAGGATATGATGAGGGAGAAGTATCCTCATCTGTTTGTTACAAAGTGACGAATTTCGAGGGCGAAATTCTTTTTAAGGGGGGTAGAATGTAACACCCGAGACTTTTATGTTATATAAATCATCAAAGGAATCTTTTTCTACACAGCACTTGCTTGGCTTGCTTTACACGCAATCGCGACCTTCCTCGATAGCTTTCGTCGTACGCAATACCGAGTTTCACTAAATAACAATATGCTATTAAAACTAGCCGTTATGAATAGTAATAACCACTTTTTGAAATTTTATAAATTTTATTTTTCAAAATGGACTTCATTTTTGGACTCAGAATATCAAATTTAGCCTAAGGTGAAATTTTGGTACTTTTCGGATAACTTTAATATTTTGATGAATAGTGAAAATTACTAAATTTTAATTAAAAACAACTTTTTTAATCAAAACATTTAATAGTGATAAATTATGAATTTGAGTGGTTTTAAAGTATATTTAGAATATATTTTTACCACTTAATATAATGTTGGTCATTTGACACAATGTTACAATTAAACCGAACATAAACAAGTGTCAATCTTTTGATAGTTATTATCTCTTAAAAACACGCTTTTTGTTTTGACAGCGGGAATTAATTTTAAATTAATTTCTGCCACTTCTGTGTTTTGAATTTATAAAAATGGATTCCATATTTGGAATCAGGATGTTCAAATTGTGTAAATAGGTAACTTTTATTTTTAGACATTTTGAATAATTACTGCGGTAAATATTTTATTTACCATGGTTAAGGGTAAATCCGGTAAATAAGGGTTAAAAAATAATACTATAATAATATTAAATTACCCTAAAACGTGTCTTAAACCTATTGGTTGATACATGGTCGACCATGGGCATCTTTGGGTCGATTTTGGGACCCCATTGATCCACTTGTAAGTGATAATGACACTTTATTTTAATTAAGTTAAAATGAATACAAAAATGACACAAGCATATATCTTTTAGAAAAACAATTGTTACATAGGGTTATATATGTTGGATTTTAGATTATAAATATTCATTAGAAAGATAAAAAGATTTCCTACATAATGGTATTTTATTTGTAATTTTTAGACTTTAAATAATTTAATTTATTTATGACACAATGATGATGCAGTAATTATCTTATTAATGAAATATTGACATAATTGATGTTATAAACACCAAAATAAATGTAATTTAAGACTTTTTATGAATTCCACTAATTTTATAGGTTACTATGATATATTAGTGTTGATTTAATCAACTTGGTTCGAACATATAATTCTGTTATGACTTTCACAAAAATCATATATCAAATAGTGTCAAAATTGACACAAAATAGATTTTAAATCAAATATTATATTATTAATTGTTATTGTATTCCTAAAAATCTAAGGTTCTGCCAAATGACTTAGATAAGGATATATATATTAATAATAAACAATTTGGGGTTCTTTTGGCATGTTATAGTAAGTGTATTAACCATATAGTGAAAGAAAACAAAAAGACATGGTAAAAGTTAAATTATTTAACTTAGAGTTAAATCTAATTGATAAGGTTAAAATAATATCCTAAACTTGTCTAAATTCTATTGGTTGATAGGATTTCGACCCTTCCCCACTTTATCTTCTAAATAAGACCCTTTGGAACCATTATAAACCGATTTTGACTTTAATATAAAATAATATTTTGAGATATTCCTAAGGTGCCCCTCTCCTCCCTTATAAAAGGGCACCTCCTCCCCCTCCTCCTCACACCAAATTGAGCACTCAAGCTCGGCCAACCCCTGCCATTTTCTCCTCTCCACTTCCCTAGAATAGTCCTAGAGGTCATGTTCTTCTCCAAAGACCACTTTTAGTTCCTTAAGTGGAGGATTCAAAGAGGCGTTCCAAAGAAGAGGTAATATCCATTACCGATCTTTTCAATTTCTTTCTTCTTCAACTTCTTCTTCTTTAGTTGTTTCATGATGAAGTAATAACATCAGTATTACTTACATACTGATATGTTATTATAAATATGAAACAACCCTAATTCACCTTCTATCCATCCTACGGAAAAATGAAATCACCGCGCGTGCGTACATACGGAATACCGTCTCCACGCCGTGGTGTAATCTATTTTTCCACCATCACTTTACAAGGATGGGTATAATGGTGTAATGAGTAACTATTTATGATTATTATAAAGTAATATTGATACTGAAATAATATATATATACTCCAATACATTTCCACGATCATAGGAACGATATCATCACTCGTGCGTACGTACGGAATACCGTCTCCACGATGTGATGCGACTCGTTCTACATGATCATCATTACATAGTAATTATATAAATGAATTGAATGAATAAATATGATATATGTTACACTAATACCATTCTGGATATAAGGTATCTATAACCTTGAAATAAGAATAAGAATTTATTCGGCAAAACACGCGTAAGAACAAAAGGCAATAAAGACCCGAGTAACAAGTAACAATGAAATATTACTAACAAGAAGCTAAGAATATGACCATATATGATATCATATCAATATGTATGATTCTGGAATAAGTCAATAACATTATTTAAACCATTATACAGGAGCTTCGGACACATACAAGGCAAATTGGACCTAAGGTAAGGGAAATATCACAATCTCATTTTTATCCGAGATTGTTTATTCGTAAGTATATACTGGGGTGTATTTTATCATCCACATCCATGTTTCATGAATATGTAATATTATTTCCATCCACCTAAGATTGTTTAAATCCAATTTTACCCTTAGGTGAGTTTTTAGTAAAAGATATGAAAGGAATCTTTATCCGTTTTTCGTACGAGGTACTTTTTGACTTTTCCGACAAAAGTACAAGAAGAATGTTTTTTTAACTTATACGGCATGAATGGATTTTTAAAACATTATTTCCAAGAAGCTTCCTTTACAAGTTTTCAAGTTTATTTTTAATAAACTTCTTTTATTTTAAAATTGTATTACATGTTAAGAAAGGAAAAGTGTTTTTGAAGTAGAAAGGATATTTTCCTCAAGAATGAAGTTCAAGTATTTTATCAAAATTATTTTCCATCTAAGATAATAAAAGGGTTCTGTTTTTACCCCTATTATTACATGGATTTGATTATGTTGTGATGGAAACATTTTTATGAATTCCTTTATCATATATGAATTGTTTTATGATGTCATGTTGTTTAAGAATCCCATTTTTATTACATGGGTTATGCGATGATGTATGATTTATGATTATGTGGCACACATAAGAAAGGATTCATTATAAGATGGGTGGGACCTATATCTCCCTCCAATGCATTGGGTAAAGATTTTATATCTCATGAGATAGACATGGCTGGAACGGAAGGTTATTTCGGTTCAGTGATACAGGACTGAAACGAGGAGTGAACTCGGTTCAGAAAGGGACTTTGTCCACTAAGATAGTCTTGGCAATAAGTCATGACTAACAAGAAATGATTTTCCATGATTATGTGTGCATGCCTCAAAGTTTCAAGTTTCATGTTATGATTATGGGGATCTCATTTTCACTTCTATGATTTATTAAGATTTTATGATCTCTTTTGCAGGTTATGATTTTCAAAAAAATATGATATGATTTTTATTTCCTTTATTTCCCTTGCTGAGCATTTGAGCTCACCCTTTTATGTTTTCTTTTCCCCAGGTCAGGAAGATGGATATTAAGTATAATATGCTAAAAGGGACCCTAGATATGATGAAATAAATGGGAGACAATGTAGAAGATTTATGAACTAGTTGTTTATGTTTCCCAGTTTCTAAAGACACTATACCTATACGGTCCTTTGTGGTTTTGTCATATGTTGTAATAAGTGTGCTTCAATTTTGAAGTATTAACAATGTATGTAAAGTATGGGTCGTTATAGTAATTGAATGGGACCCTTCATTTATGCATGGATTAGAAATGGTTGAACCATATTATGGTCAAGAACTAGTTTCCACTACGTTGAATAGATGATATCTTTGACCGGGTATGAGGAGCTATGGTTTTCTCTAAGATCTACCTGAGAGTGTTCTATCATCAAGTGTGAGTAAAACCTTTAGAAACACCTCATATAAATTTTCATAGTAGGTATCGTCTTTATGAGTATCTCATTATGTTGTTCTATCTTATGAACGTGCATTTCATTTTCATGGCTTTGATGAAAAAAGTGTTCCACCCCTATCTATATTCTTTTTTCATGGTCATTGTTGATGATATATTTGTGTATTCTCAAACTATTAGAAACCATGGTAATCACTTTGAGATTATTTTTAATACACTGAGAGAGAACCATATTTATGCCAAGATTTATATGTTCCACTTCTGGATTGAAAAAGTTCACTTCTTGGGTCATATTATATCAGAATCTAAAGTATATTTTATCCCAAATAAGGTGAGTGTTGTGGTTTCCTATGATCATTCCAAGAATTTTTTTGATATACTAATTTTCTTGGGGATGGATGGATATTATAGGCATTTCATACAGGACTTATCATTCCTTGTTTCACCTCTTACCGATATTACAAAGAAGGTTATTAAGTACATGTTGTCGAAATAATGTGACAAATCCTTTCAGGAGGAGAAAGGAAGGCTTTTTGCAGAACCTATTATAATTATGATAGATCCTAGAAGAGGATTTACATTGTTCTATGATGCTTCCAACATCAGATTGGGAGTATTTCTGATGTAGGAGGATAGATTTGTTGCATGTGGATCTTGTAAGTTGTGTCCTCATGAAATAAACTACCTGATGCATGACCTTGATCCAGTTGCAATTATCTAAGCCTTATGTTGTTGGAGACACTATCTGATGGGTGAGTGATTTTTCATGTATAATGACTAAAATATCCTCAAATATATCTTAACATAGCATGAATTGAACCACATATATAGAATATGGTTTGAATATCTTCAGTCCTTTGATTTTGAGCTTGATTATACACCTCGAAAAGGCAATGCAGTAACAGATTCACCAAGTTAGAAAACTAAACAACAATTTGTACAAGAATCTAGTGATGAATTGAAATTAATGGCCATATTTAATGATTAGTATCTATAGTTTCATTATAGTCACGAGAATTCATATCTCTCGGCTTTGATAGTTTCCTCTTCCATCCTTGAGAATGTGAAGAGTATGCAATTTTTAGATCATGAAGGCGTGGTTTTATGAGAGAGAATTGTTGTAGATAACCTCCCTTCAGATTGTTCTATAGACATAGATGACATCCTACATATACATCTATGGATCTAGGTTCCTAAATATATTAGATAGGAACTTATGTGTGAGTACCACACTTCTAAATGGCCAGTTCATCTACAAATATCCATGATATATCAAGATATGTGATGCCAGTATTGGTGGATTTGGATAAAACTCCATATATCAGGTTTTATCACTAGGTGTTCCACCTACCATTAGGTGAAAGTGGAATATCGGTGAAAACTAGACTTTTTATAGCCACTCCCATTCCCATAATGGAAATGGGAAGATGTTTCCATGGACTTTATAGTTATCTTACCAAGTTTTCCTTGAGGTAGCGACATAGTTTGGGTTGTCATTTACATACTAATCATAGTAGCCCAATTCCTTCCTATCTGTGAGAATTTATCAGTTGATGATCTAAGAAGATTATATTTTTCTGAGTTCACACAACTAAATATAGTCCCTCATACTATTGTTTCATATAGGGATTCTTGTTTTATGTCATATTTCTGGAAGAGGTTGTAGAAGGATATGGGTGCAGATGGGGTTTTAAGAACAACTTTTCACCCTTATTCCAATGCCTAGTCATAATGGACGATACAAGTTATAGAGAACATGCTTCCATCATGCATCATTGATTTTAGTAGTTCTTGGGAGAATATTATACCTTTCATTGAGTTTTCCTATAATAATATCTTTCAGGAGAAAATTTAGATGGATCCTTTTGAGGTCATATATGGTAGGTCATAACGTTCACCCTTATATTGGATAGAGGTAGGAGAGGTACCCCTACTAGGTCCTCATGTTGTGAAGGAAACTTCAGAGCAGGTTCAGATTATTATAAATTATGTGTATATTTATCAATTTAGATAGAAATCGTATATCGATCATCATCGACAACCTCTAGAATTTGAGGTTGGGGATCATTTTTTTTTTGCAGGTGTCACCCAGGCTTGGGTATAGATGGATGCAGATTCATGGGAAGCTATTTTCATGCTTTTTTAGGATATTTGAGATTTTTTAGAGCGTTGTTTCAGTAGCCTATCAGTTTCTATTACCTCAGAGGTACCATTCCATTCACAAAATCTTCCACATTTCACAGATTTTCCAGTATCATGCTGACATGTCTCATACTTTTGATCATGTGGATGTTGAGCTAGATGTCGATGGTTCTATTGAGGAATATCATATATGTGTCATTGACTGGAGAAATAATGCTTTATAATGATTTTGTGTCCCTTTTTTATGGTTGTTATAGAACCATGACCTTTTACATAGAGATACTTGGGAGTGGGAGGCCAACGTATGTGCCCAGTGGCCATATTTGTTCTTAGATAGTGGTATGTCGTTCTTAGAAAGTGAACTCAGGGATGAGTTTTTTAAGGGGGAGAATTTAAGAACATTTTTCACTCATTTATTGATCCCTTTAAATTTTGTTTGATTATTTATTTGGGCTTAATATGGATTCCAAATGAGGTTGTAAAGCTTTTAGGGGTGTACGGGGCTTGTTCGGAGCTCAGAACCCCGAGCAGTGGAGAAAAAACTCAGTTGAATGGTTAGTAGAAATTGTGAAACCCATCCTGCATAGTCTCTGTTAACTGTATGGGTCTTGATATAGAAGAATGTAGGTCACATGGTTTTCATTAATTGTTCACCTGGGGCCTCTCACCCATGCGAAATGTTTGTAGTTTTAGAAGAGGTGACTCGCATGGTTGGCACATGGTTTCCCTAATCATGTGGCCTAGTCATGAGGGTTCCCTTAGCAAGAAGGGATTGCATGTTTGGTGCATGTTTTGGCCATCTATGCATCGAAACAATGCCATCCCAATTTTGTAGAAAGATTTACCAAAATTCCCTTCATGATCTTTTATGTTAAACCCTTACTCTCATTTCTTCTCCAGTGGACAGTAGAGGGATTATTCTCCCTTGTAGAGCTCCTTTGAAGCAATTTTATATTTTTTGATACCAAATCACATCCAAACTCAAATTAAATACATTTTCATCATGTTTTATGTGCATTTGAAAGTACTTGATTTCTTTTTAAACATTCATCATTCTGCTATCTATCGATGATTCTATTTAGATACTCGATCATATGCCCTACTTTCAGGGTGTCTATATGTTCCTTATATATCTTCCAATATAGGAAAAACTAAAGTTTGATACCAGATGAGTAGAGTCATATAATCCTATGGTAGGTTTTCTATAATGCATCCCATAAGTTTCACAATTTTATAAATTGTTGTGTTTGCGCGCTAATTTCATCAGGTGTGGACTAATAAATTAAAGTTCATTTATTATAGTCATTAGATCCATATTCTAAGACCCCTTTCATAAATTTTATCCATCATTGTAGGTCATGACCTCTATGCCGACCACCCCAAGTAGTGTGTTTTCCTTTATTATGCCTATATTGGTTCTTGGTGATTATATGTTCCACTGTTCGGGTGTTACTTGACTCGACCTTGATAAAGGTAAGTGTTTAATTTAAATAAATGAATTATAAATGGTTTTTATACATATTCTCATCACTTTACCTTTTTATGGTAAGTTCTAAAACTTGATAAATCAATCTTAAATGGAAATGGATGGTATATTATAAATATGACTTTTCCTGATTAAATGTAATAGAATGACTTGGTTTCCCATTTGTAGCACCCCTTTCCATGCCTAATGCTATCTAGTTGAGGGAACATAATGAATTGAATAATAATTATATGAACTAAATGGTTGCATGCCCTATTCGCCCTGTTACACTAATGAAAGGAAATGAATTAAACCAAATTACTCATAAAATAGTTTGACTATATGGCATAACTTATTAAATGTATCAAGTATAAGGTTCCCATTTCATATCAATCTATTTGTTTTTATAGGAGTAGTCAAACTTGATATATCCTTGTATATCCAAGGGAATGGCTTGAGCACTCGTGAACATAATTCTGATTCATGGATGGTAGTTTCAAAGGGTGAGACCCACCTTAGAACTAGATCACTATTTACTTGTGGATGCCCAGTATGACACAATTGGATACTTCAATTATAACTATTAGGATGCCTCAGATACACTCCTTGAATCTAGTGTGACATATAAAAACATGAGGATCCTTGGATACACCCTTGGGCCTAGTAATTTCTTATTCCCATTTACATTGAATGATTTCCTTAGACTTAGTTAGAATTACATTATTGTGGAATGCCTTGGGTGATGCCCCTTGCATAGAACTCTTACCAATTTAACCAGGATATAAATTATTACTAATTTTGATTGGCCCATGTGATCAAGGATAACTTGGTTATTACCTTATATCCCTTTCATTATTATCATCATCATGAATTCCTTGTCATATCATGGATTTGATATCATTATTATTGTCATGTTAGGTTGTCAGTGCTAGTTATACCTCACTTGACTTACTTATATAAATTGGAACATAAATAATTAATGAAATGATTAAATGTTTAGAAACCATTTGAGGAAGAAGCAGGTAATTAGGTATTTACATTATTGTACTGCTTTTGTTTTATATTTATGCATTCATGAACACTTTTTCAGTTTATATTACACAAACTGGATTTAATAGATATTTTTTATGGTAGCCTATTGAGATTTATATCACACCCTATCTGGGATTCCATTAGTATCCAGTTACATTACATGTAAACATGTGTTGACAAAGGTTAGTGTCCAACCTTGGACACTTGATTGCTTACATTCATTAGGATGGAGCTTGGTAGCATATGGATGAGTTAGAGCTTAGGTTTCTTTGATAGTTTTTGGGTTCCTTTTTTCTTATTTTGGATAGTAATGCTTCTTAAATCCCTATATACCTATTTTCTAATTTTTTTTATACATAGAATACATTATCATTAGCATTTAAGTATTACTACCAATTTTTTATGATATTCATTATTCTTGCCTGCTTCTGTTGTACCATCTGTTTATACTGATTCCACAATTTTCTTTTTGTTTTATTTATATATCATGATACACTCTGGTAATGAGGTAATATTCTACCCATGAACACACCCTAGTCCCTCACTGCTAGTTAGAAGCCCTTGGAATTTGGGGAGATGTGCATGAGGGCATGTGGCCTACCGGGCTCGGGGCACCTATTAGTGGAACCTAGGTTCAGGACATCACACCCTAGTTTCCAATGATTGAAAACCCCCTACTCTGATGAAAAATATAGAAACCTCCACTTTTCATACATAAGTACCACATCTTTTTAGATGAATAATCAACACATTTCATTAATACATGTCTGGATATCCTAAAGGTTTAGTGTATTTGGATACTAGATACATAATATTTTTATTTCATGAATATTTTTCAACATATCTCCAAAGGATATCCCTATATATTACTCTTTGTAGACATACCCTACTTAAAATCATAATTCATAACCCAGAGAATAAATAAATAGGAAGGTGTGAGCTCAGATTCTCAGTATGGGTAAACATGGGAGATATTAATCAATGATCTATAAAAGCAGAAGATAAGAATTATGGTATAAGATACTTACTATAAATTATAAATTTCATACCTAATATATTAAAGATCTTCAGCATGATTCATTGTATAAATCTTTATCTTTTCCAAAATTCATGATGCATAACATGGGGAAATCAACATAAATAAATCATGAAACATAAGTTCATGTCATAAATGTGTGGTACCATCATAAGTTTAGAACCCTTTTCATACGTCAAGGTTAAATATCATGACCTTAAAATCATATTGAATTATTCATCCCTACCTATATCCCATATCCTAATAGAATAGGCATCACCACCTGAATCACGTGGTAAATCAAGCATATTGACTTGTTTCCCATATTGGATCAATCACATCAACTTGCATCCCATAATTATCTCATGAGATATTATACTTTATCCAATATATTATAGGATTATATAATTTTAGGACCACCCATCACTTAATGAAAACCATAAAAATGTGTTCCATGAGATCACTAATCCTACAATCATATCATAACCCATGAAAAGAAAAAAAATCATAAACATTTAATCCATCCTTCATAGCATAACCCGTGGAAAATAAAAGAGCTTCATAAACATCTCATCATCATAATTATAAACCATCTGGATAATTAATAAGGATAGTAACATTGGATAATATCCCTAGTTAATCATAATAACACCAAATTTTGTTCTGATTTATGAATATAAATATCATAAAAATATCCTTAAAAACATTCTTTAGGAACATAAACATTACATTTTGAAACCAATTCATTTAAATATAAAAATTTATAAAATATTATAAAAAACGTATTATTTTAAAATAACTATCAAAACTTGTAAACCATGATTCAAATCAATGAGTGGTCATAAAGGGGATAAATTCAATTCATTTCATGTAATTTAAATGAATCATTACTTTCACATTATTGTAAAAATTTGAAAATATCCTCTTCTAGAAAATGAAAAGAATATTTCTTTTAAACCATTTAAAAAAACATGGGTAAAAAATTATTTAAACAATAATGGGAGAATATTTAAAACCTTTTTTAAAATATTTTTAGAAAACATGGATATGGATCAAAATGGATTTTTGACCGAAGAGATAAATATAGTCGATTAACCTTAAAAATATTATTTCTATATCTTGGATAAATAAATTGAATAAAATTAAATGAAAAATGTATAAACCATAAAAAAATACACAAAAATAAAACTAATGATATTATTTATAGTTTTATCAATGTATTTTGTCATCAAAAACATAATAAGAAACAATCCTGATAAATAATGAGAGTATAACATAAATACCTTTCCACTTTAGTAGATTTTGAATCATAAACCACATATAATAAAGAACCTTAAATAGACATTTAAATCCAAAAAATTAAAATAATAATCACCATAAAATATATGAATTAATAGTATATACAAAACATAAAATAAATAAGTGGTGAATATGTCTTGTGTCACATAGAAATAAAAGTGAGATGAAAATCCCTTTTCCTTAGGTATGACTTCCTTCATACGTGTTTGAAAATATTTTATAATAAATATAGAATTATTATATATCTATCCTAGAAACATACTCATATATTATTTAGTTATAAACTTTTATCACCCATTTATTAATAATCTTTATTAAAATCATGGTTTTGAGTGATATGTGCTTCGTGTTTCATGTATGTTTTTATTTTGTGGTTTTGGTCCTTATAATTTGATCATGGTTATATAAAATATATAATTTAATAATTATATAAATATCGTATATATTAATTATATACATATTTATATTTATCCATTAAATTGGATATGAAAAAATGAACTACACCATTCATAGAGATGGTAGGTCGTACGTATGCTTGAACATTGTTTTCATTTTTTGATGGATGGATCAAAAGAAATGTAAAAAATAATTCACCTTTAAAGAATAGTTTTTATAACATAAATATGATATATATTCATAAATTATATCTTTATTACTCCCCATTTGAAAATAAAATGAAGAATCTATCACATTGTTTCGTGGAGGTGGTAGTCCACACATACGCATGAGCAACGTTATCGTTTTCCAATGGATTTGAAGGTACAAAGGTAGATATAATATTATATTTACAAAAGTATAATTATATAATAAATATCATATATATATATATTAAATCCATAATTATATCCAATCCTAATAAGTGGTGATTGAAAACAAATTACATCGCTTCGTGAAAAGGTAGAATGTCATTCACAAGACCAACGGTTTCGTTTCCCATTTGATATAAGAGGAGATGCATATAGATTATTACATTAACATTATAACATAGTAGTATATATAAGATAATTGTTTTATTTTTTCATAATATTTGAATATTATTTGTGGTATTTAGAATAAGAAATAAAATGAAAACACAAGGTTAATAATTATACCTCTTTTTCATATTACCTCTGTAGGTTTATAACGAATTCCTTCTTAGGGTGGTTTTTTATCAGAAAATGGTATCTAGGTCATGGGTTAAGATATAAGGAAGATATTTTATCAGGTATATAATGAAATATATGTCTCTTTAAGTGTGTATATCATCATATATGGGGTTTCTATTTATAATTATGGTGAGTGGCACACTTGTAAATTTTTTATGATTTAAAATAATGTCATGTCACTTTTTTGGATGTAATGATAAAAATTGGTTGATATTAGAATATGATAAGTTAATGGTATAAATTAAACCAACCAATGGTGTTTCAATATGTTTTTATTTCATTTAAAATAGTATCTCTTCAGCTTAACCCCCAGAAAACTTGTTTTAACCTTAACCATTATAATAGATTTTTTAGTGTTTTTACTATTAATTATGAAAAAAGATTAACATTAATTTATTAAAAAATATATTAATTATGATGATTCCAATTATTAAATCCATTTTATCAAACTCATTTAACATATTTAGTTGAACTTAATTTAAAATTATACCTGTAAATGCCTCAAAGAATGATTTTCAAAAGAAAACGTTTTCTTAAGTATAAATAGTTTTTGTAACAAAATTCAACATAAAATTAACTAAATTGATATAAATTTGATTAATAATAAAATAAATTAACTAATTTTAATTTTAAAAGTATTTTAATTAAAATAGAACCTTGAAAATTCTTAAAACAAAACAGAAATTTTAATAAAAATTCGTATTATTCACTATTTTTCAAAAAATTAATCATTTCAGAAAATTATAAAAAATTCACTTTAAGATAATTTTAAAATTTTTATTTTAAAAATGAAGTTAATTTTTAAAAAATAAAATTTATAAATTTGGAAAAAATAATTTTAAAATATGTGCACAAAATTGGATGAAACCTTTTTTAGAAAAAAAATACATTTTAAGCATAAAATTGGATTTATTCATATCCCTTACCGATAAAAATATATAAGATGAATGAAAAAATATTGAATGAATATATAATATATAAATTTTAATAAAATAATTAACCAATATTAACTAATTTAATTTATTTAGATAAAAATTCATTTCTCGCATAAAAATAGTTTTTTTTTAGAAAAATATTTATTTTACTTTCAAATGATTTTTATTTTAATTTATAATAAATTTTTAACCAATGAATTTGTTTTATAAATTTTTAGACCATAATTGTTTCATTATAGAGTTATTCATCTCCTCACCCTACTGTCTAACAACTTGGGGATAACTTTCACATTAAATAATAATTTTTTAATAGTACATTGTGGTTCGTTTAAACTCTTTGATTCATGGATCACAAGCTATTGATGAAATCAATTTTATTTAAAAATAAAATTACTAAAATATTGGGTTGTTACAGTCTCCCCTTATTATTTTTTAAATATGTTATGTAATCATACTCTTCTTCTTATAATGCATAAAATCAATTTTCTAATTGAATTGTGTTCATTTCTCTTTCATTCACTCTCCTTTGACCTCCATAGAAGTTTTTTTCACTACTTATTCACTTGTAATCAATATATTTTGGACCAAAACATAAATAATGGGAAAATATCAATAAAAATAGTTTATTTTATATAGTAAAGTATATGTCTCCGTTCTTAATTATTGATTAATGGGTGCTTATAATTTTATGTAAAATTCAATTTTCTCGTAATAAGTCATAGTATGGCATAATTATCTACAAAATTAACACTTCATCAGAGGGAATATCTTATGTATGTCAATCCACATGATTTCATCCTTGTAATAAATCCTCCATTTTTTATAATCTAGTGTTAATTTAGAGTTACCTTCAACCTTTTACTTTCAAATATCATTAACACATTTTTACAAGTTTTTTATGTTTGGTATTCAAAAGAAATACCAATTTTAAGCTTATTGTTGGGAATTTGATCATTAGGACTATTCTTGACACTCATCATGCCTCTTTCAACCATTTCCTTTAGTTATCTATCTTTTAAATTCCTAAACATCAGTTTATTTTTTGAACTCCATGCATTTATTTCAACATAATTCTTATTCCTCAATATCAAAAACGCTTCTTAAAAGGTTTTAATATACTTAGACCACTCCTTGATATAAGTATTGTGTTCATTAATTACCATAGTTTTTTATTCATTTTTTAGCTTAAAATCCACAATATATACTTTATTTTTCATTATTACTCCCTTCATCATTCATGAAGTTCTATAATTAAGTTATTTTTTATTCAATTTGGTCAAACTTATCTAAATACTCCTTAAAAATCCACTTATTATCCTACTCTTAAAGTTTTGATAATTCAACACCTCAATATAACATTTAAGTTCTACCTTTATATCACTTGAACCTTCTAATTGGTTTTCTTTCTCAGCTTCATTTTGACCTTTCTTGACCATTTCCATTATAACCACCTCTAGAATCTAATTTGAATGTTGATTCGCCTTCTTCGTGTTTAATCTCATCATAATATTCTTCTTTTATTTCAATGATTTTATTTTAAAACCTATTTCTAGATATGTTTCTAGATTTATTTCTTTATTTTTAATGAAACTTCCTTTACTATTATGTGTTTAATAAAATATAATATATTCATTTTATTGCATCATCATACATATTTCAGTAGTATTTATAACCCTTCCACGTTAAAAGAAAGTCAATGGAAACTTTCCCTCAAAACTCCCTTTGTCACTCTCAAATTTAATTTCCATAAGTGATATAAATTCATCGCACACATAATCTTCTCTGCATATATCTTTATGAATATCAAGATTCTATATGGCTTTAAATTCCACCTCATTGGATGAATGACTCATCATTTTTCAATACTCAACCCACTGAGACCCCTCTTGGATGGAGGTAAGATGAGTTTTCCACAAAAAACCCATATCAAATATTCTCGGGGATAAAAAATATCATTTAATATCCATATCACACATAATTGGTTGAATTTCCCTAATGCAGTAGTATAAATTTCATAACTCTAAATAGGTCATAATAAAAAAAATAGATATATAAAACTAATTACAATATATAATGCATGTGACATGCTAATATCCACAAAGGTAAACTAGAACATAATCTATACTGAAAAAAGTGAAGACACACACTTAATGACAGAAAATTAAATCCATTGTAGATAGCTAAAATGAAGAGGTATCTATAGAAATCTATCTCTATATATGCATATTTTCCAATAATCTCACCTCCTGACACCACTAATGTCTTCCAACATCATATCTATTATGCTAATCATAAAACTATCCATAATTTTTATAAGGCATGACATGTGGATGTGAAGAAACCCATGAACGGATGAGTATATGCATACCCAATTGGAATCTACAAAACCAAAAAGAAAATAATAAAAAAAAATTCAAATCAAAGTCACAAGACATGATAAAATTAACATCCCATTAAAGACAAAATTCCTCATATGATTTAGTGATAACCAAGGACATATGATTGAATCCTTCTTTTTATAGCTAGCTACAGGAGAAATCAATATGCAACCTCATGAATCCAAACTACCCAATTAAATCAACACATGTTACCTCTCTATAACCACATTGGATGACCCACATCTTGTCAAGTATCACATAATAGATGAGAGTGGAAAACAAAAGATGGGAGAATATGAGAGTATCACATAGCAGAAGAGAGTAACACATAATATATGACAGAGAGTTACTTGACCCTTGAATTCTCTGACGACTATGTCTGATCACCATTAACTAATCTATAGAAATAAGAAGTCTAAGATTCCTATATCACCTTACATATAACATATGATGTTGTAGAGAACACATATCACATCTCTGATAATGAATTTAACTGTGTCATCAAATCCAACATAGAAAATCACTTAGGATGGACTGCCTAACTTCCCAAATTCAAGTCCTAGTCAATGATATATAAAGATTCATAATGACTGTCACGACCCACCTTCGCCAAGATGAGGAAAGGGATATAAAACTTCCAGACCCTTCCTTCTTCATGTTGAAGTAGAGATAATGACCCCTGATTCCCACCTTTAATAGGCCTCAGAGTGGCTGCTAGAACCAAGGGTATAGAATCACATGTAATATGGATAGCATTACCCTTATAGAAAAAGATCAGGAGATAAGATGGTAAATCCCAAACAACTTGAAAACTGAAAGTAATAGTAAAGCCAAAAATTTATTTCCACATGCATGTTCAAAGTAAAGTGCTACAAAAAAACATGAACACTTTATAGAAATGTACCAAAAGAAAGGAAAAAATAGTAACAACGACTATTGTCCTGACTTCTGAGCTAGTATGGTCTAGCACAGTCCTTAATTTACTCTTGGAAACCTAAAATCACTTTTATATACGTAAGGTGAGTATACATGTATAATAAATTGGGAAAACCAAAAATCACTCATGCACAAGTGGGGAGGCATTCTAATGCCCCATGTGAAATAGAGGTAACCAAAACACCTATCAAGGAAAATCATACACCCAAACTCACCAAGGAACACTCCCCAAATAACATAATTCAGGTAAAGTAATATTAATAGCACATCGATATTTGGGTAACCCACACCTCTTTCCCACTGGTTCTTTAAGTTATCCTACACATCAGACCTCCCTCACTGGTTCCAATATAGTCCCACTGCCTCCCCAAAAACAACCTAATGGGCCATCCGAACCACACATCTATCCCGCCCACAAACACCTATGCCACCACAACCACACATAACTATGCCTATAGACACCTAGTCAAAAACAAATACTGCCACACCTGAAGACACCTAGGCCTCAACAACCACTACCACACCCAAAAACACCTGGGCCTCATCCCAAAGGCACTTGGGAAACAAACCTACGCACATACACCTAGTTCAACCACCACAACACACCCTGCCTAAAGCGTCTTGGGACAAAATGAACCTTAGGCCATCACAACCTGCCTGAAGATTATTGGGCTACCTGGGAGAGGGATGAGAAAGGATCTAATAACCATCCACTCACAATAATGTTGGGAACAACACCCTCCCCCATAAAATGGGTGTGTTCAGCACGAAGTTCTCAACATGGGTGGGGTGTGTATAAGAAACAAAAGAATTAAATGTTATACATATAAGTAAAAAATCACTCATCCCAACCTAAGGGTTTCAAAATAGACAACCAGTCTATACACGGCCACTCTCATTGTTATCCCTACATGCACAAATACACAACAGCCCCAACTAGAGCACAACCCATTTCTGGAAAACAATACCCCATTGTACCCATTCTCTTTATCATGTTCATGTGATTTTAATTTAATATAATTCTTCACTACCAGGAAACTAATCAGGCATAACCACAATCCAAAAACAATAACTGAAACGAAACATCCAAGCATGATTTTAAGCATTCACACCATGTTCTCTTGTAATGTCACAACAACAAAAGGGATATGTGAGATCCCTCAAAGTACTGGAACCAAACTAATCGCCAACATACCCTCTCCAAACGGCATCATATTCAAAAAAAACAACCCTTCAACCGTAGGTTCCATTCCCATCCATGTCACCCCACATTACATCAATCAGAACCACCACACATATCACTAGAACAAAAAAAATAAGTTTTGGAATTTAACCATACCATTCATTAAATTCATTTTTTATATTTGGTTAACTGGGGTTATCATAAAATTATTATTGTTCATTGGGAATACATTTAATCAAATAGGATTACGTGATTAACCAGTTTCCATGTTAAAGTCATTCAATCATAGGATTTTCTAGAAAATAGAGGTTCATTAGTGTGCAAGAAAGGACCACCAATGATCATGATTTTAAATGGTCATAATACCATAAAATTCACAACATAAAACTAAATATAAAATAATATATCAACATCATCATCATTCACACCCCGTCATTCTTTTAAAGTCCGTTTATTATCTTCGTTAAAGATGGTTTCGAGATGTAATGGAATGGACCCTCCTGGTCCATTACATTGTTGAATTCGGGTGCTTGGGGTGTCCAAGATTCCATGGGTGGGTCATAAGGTCATAGGTGTTAGTGGAAGGGTGTCGCCGATGGGCGGGTCACTGATCGGTCTCACCGATTGGTGTCGCACCCAAACAGTGCCACATGGGGGTTTTCGGGTTTTCTTTCCCCAGTTTTCCTGTAACATCTCCTTTAAGTTTTAATACCACTTTGAATTGGGTTAAGGATGTTTTAAATCCCATAAATTATGTTTTAAGTCCTATAAGAGTGGTTCAACCCTTGACTTACCAAAACGCATGTCTTTTAATCAGTTTCACACCCTTGCCGCATTTTCCAGCCTCCTGTGATTTCTAGTCTCACCCCTATTATGTGTTTTCCCAGTTTGAAAGAAATCTATTAACTCAAAACCATTATCTCCACCATATACTAGGAGAATTATTAAAGTTAAAATTAATTAGAACATTTTAAACCACCCAGCCACGTGGTTAAACCACGATCCGTTGTTTTAGCTCTTTGTGATTTCACGCCCCATAACTCTTGGATTGTTCCATTTATCAGATAGTGGTATTATTTCCCCTTGGTCATTTCCCTTCCCTTAGTACACCTAAATTATTTTCTCAGGAGATTATTTGTGTGCCTGTTTTGATCCCTTCACACTCATCCATCATGGAGTTTTCTCCCTACTACTCGCACGATGACAGTTCTTGGCGCGAGGATGAAACATTGATCCTTGATCATCCAAGTAGGGTTTTTTCCTTCGTATCTATTTACTATGCATCATTAGGGGTGGTATGATTATGTTCCCTATGAAAATATATTAAACCAACTTTAATGAAGATAATAAATGGACTTTGAAAGAATGAAGGGGTATGAATGATGATGATGATGATGATGATGATGATGTATTCTTTTATCTTCATTTTTATGTTGTAAATTGTGGGTGGATAGTTTTCATTTCTAGGTGTTTTTGTTACCTATATTTATCATGGGTAATTAGAATGCCTCCCCACTTGTGCATGAGATCTTTTTTTGTTCCCTATTGAGAATACCTGTATAATCACCCTACGTATATAAAACTGGTTTCAGGTTTCTAGGAGGACTTTGAGCACTATGCTAGACCATACTAGCTCAGACGTTGAGACAGTTGTCGGTGCTCCTATTTTTTCTTTTATTTTGGTACTTTACTATAGTGTTTTCTTGTTTTTTTTTTGTATCACCTCACTCTAAACATGCATGTGGGAATAAATTTTTGGTTTTAAACTTACTTTTAGTTTTGGATTTGTTTGGGTTTTACTATCTCATCTCCCGGTCTTTTTCTATAAAAAGGGTAATGGTTTCCATATTGTGTGTGATTTTATACCCTTAGTGCTAGTCTCTAATATGGGGCCTATTGAAGTTGGGACCCAGGTTTCATTATCACTCCTTCAACTTGAAGAAGGAAGGGTTTGGAAGTTTGTTGTCTATTCCCTCATCTTGGTGAAGGCGGGTCGTGACAGAATGGTATCAAAGGTGATGGTTGAGAGATAGGATGGATTTTGGGGTTAGACATAGTGAGGATTGAATGGGATGGTAGGTAAATACTATTAAGAAATCTTGGTGCATGAAATAGGCTAGGGAAGACCAGCTAAGACATGGGATTTTAGCCCCCCCCCCCCCCCCGTGATCTTATGCAATGACTCTCGGCTGACCGAACGGCCATGTAAGGCTAAATTTATTGCGGGGTGGAGACCCTAGGAAAGGTACATGAATTATAATGACTTGTGTTCTTGTGTTTCTTAAGCGTTTTTGTAATTTAAAATAAATAAAAAGTTTAAGTAAAATTTAAAAATGAATCTTATATACTACTCGGGCTTAGGCATTCCCTGTTTACCTTACAGATATGGCACCCGAACGACATCCATGGGTAGTGCGGGAGGTCAAGGCCCAGAAGGATAATTTGGTCGATCTGTGGAGGATTGACGAAGGGGAAGAGGATAATAAGTGGTAGAAGACTCTACGTTCTTTCTAACAGAAGACCCTCGGGAAGTACGAGGGAAGTGTTTCTGAATTGGACACAAAGGGTTGGCTTGAGGAGCTGGCAATCACCTTTACCTTGATATGTGCCTGGAGGGAGTACTATGTTCCATTGGAAGTCAATAAGATGAGGGGAGCATCAAATCAGTGGTGGACACTCTACCTCAGAGAGAGGATGGAGACTAAAGTTTTTTGGATGACTTTAAGAAGGATTTCTGTGCAGAATTGCATTATTATATGATGAAGGCTGAAAAGAGGAAAGAGATTCTCTCCCTACAGCAAGGGAGTATGTTGGTAAGGAAGTTGGGGATCAAGTTCAAGGACCTCTTTCGCTTTTATCCTGATCTCTTTCTAGATGAGGAGTCTCTAGCGAGATGCTTAGATGAGGCACTCTAACCTTCTCTATAGTATGTTGTCACTCCTTTCACTCTATTGCAATAATTGTAGGTCCATAAGAAGGATAAAGTGTTGAAGAGGATGCACACACTGGGAGTTGTTCCGTGAGAGGGGATCTAGTTGAGTTCTTCAATGTAACGTCCCAGTTATGAAAGCCACCCAAAGGCGCCCCATACCCGGTTGGTCATATAGCCTCAAGAGAATTTCCCCGAACACCAGAGGCTGCCGACTAGAAGTGAGGGCCTTGGGTGTGATAGTGGGGAAAATATACCCTCATTGGCAGAGTACACAGTGGAAATAAACATATATACAATAGCGAAGACAGTAATAATACCAAACAACAGTAACATCAAAAGACTGATAAAGAAATGACTGGAGCATATATATATATATATAATGATGCATGATACATATATGTCTAGGAAAGAATCCAAATAAAGAACAATGTCGAAATATAGTAATAAACCAATTAAAAAAGAAAAACATAAGCCAGCTCCTCATCATCGCAAGCCTAATCTTGGTCCCTTGCTCTCCAGCTCCCCATCATTTCAAGTACCTGAAGTAGAAGGGAGCATTCCCTTGTCTATACCTGCAACAATATAATATTTTTGGGCCCAAAAGCATGGCCCAAACAGGGTGTGAGACTAAATCCCAGTAGGTAACCACCACGAGATATGTGCCTAACAGTCAATGAATATATAGCGGTAAAAGTATAGAAATTAGTAAACAGGAATGTACTCAACAGTAAACAATCCACAGTTTCAAGAATTTAATTCACAACAAGTAAATAGCTACTCAAGCAAGTAGAAACAAACAGGTAACCCTTTGGGTAGTTCTCACAGCCTAGCCCCTATGGTTCAACCAACAAGTACTAGAAACCCTTTGGGAGGCACACACAGTCTCACCCCTCTAGTTCAGCTAAAGTATGACTCTCTGGGGAAGCACTCACCGTCAATTCCCCTTATAGTCTCGTATCATACTAAAGGCGCTATGGGGAAGCACTCAATGTCTCATTCCCCCTGTGTCCCACTTCAAGGAACTACAGACACTCTAAGGAAGCACTCAACGTCAATTCCCCATGCGGTCTCACATCGTAAAATTATAAAGACTATCTGGAGAAGCCCTTACATCCATTCTCCATGTGGTCTACTACACTAGGTTCTCACAGCCATGTGTAATTCAAATAATTATAGCGCGCATAACGTCCAAAGTAAACCTTAAGAATTACTTGGATAGCATTTTATGGCATATCAGCACATTAGAACTACGGTCATACCATCCTACAATACTAGGCATAGAAAGTAAACAGTAGCCAAAAAAGAAAACAAGACCCAACGGTATAGACAGGAAAAACATGCATGGAAAACATTTCTAAAGAATAAAAATTAAACCTATTTCCATTCAGTATCCTCTACTCTAGCATACAAGCAAATCAAGAAAACAATAGGGCTAAAACAGTAAACACGCAATACCCTATTCAAGGGTATTGGTGGAAATTGCACAAAATATCCAATGACTTTAAATAGAAAGTCACAAACCACCTACCTTAGGGTTAAGAGATCAATATACTTGAACCTTGAAGCTTCAATCTCCTTAAAATTCCATAGATCTATGAAAATGTCTAAAACGTTCAACTCATGATAACTTAGAAAAGAGGAGAAATCATAAAACGAGGTTCCAACAGAAGATATAACTCACCAATGAGATTCCAACGCAATCAATGGTGTTTGATTCGGAGGACGGATGGAGGCTCGGGGGTTCGTCGAAGATCTGTGGCTGATCGGTGCTCTCGGATGAACTGGACCTAAAAGAAGTTTGTTCTAGCAATTAGACGTGACCTCGGTGCGTTTAATGAAAAAAAAATTACAGGTCATGTAATTTCCTTTTTTGTACTCTGCTTTAGGCGGCCTCCACATCACCTCACATGGCTGTGTGTGTGGCCATGACACGACCAGCACACGGCCTCCTGCGGCAATGCAGTACACGACATGTACTCAAAAAGTACACGGCATGTACTTCAAAAATTTCCAGAAACTCCCCTTTTCTCAAAAACTCCATAAAAAATAAAAACTTACCTAAAAAAGAATATCTTGGTTCTTAAAAACTTATCCCCTTATGGAAATTTTTCCCTGAATTTCCCTAGCAATGCGTAGAAGAAGAAATCCTGAACAGCTCTGGCCATTGCAATGGTACATCAGCCTCCCCCTCCCAAGTCTCATCCTGTACTCTCCCATGCTACCATAGCACTTGTACCAAGGGAACATACCGGCCATGGAGAACCTTTGTACTGAAATCCACAATCTGGATAGGATTCTTCTCAAATGACGCATCCACTTCAAGCTCAACCTCCTCGATTTTAAATACATGAGACAGGTCTGAAAAGTAACATTGAAGCTGAGAAACATGGAACACATCGTGTATAGCCTGGTACCTTTGAGGTAACTACAACCGATAGGCCACCGGCCCAACTCTCTCCAACACCTCAAATGGCCCAGCGTACCTTGGCGAAATCTTACCCTGTCTCCTGATCCTCTTGTGTCCCAACCTCAGCGTGACACGCAAGAAAACCTGATCCCCAACCTCTAACTCTAGAGGTCATCTCCGCAGATCAGCATAAGACTTTTTTCGAGACTATGCAATATTCATCCTCTTCTGAATCAACTCTATCTGCTCTGTGGTTTCCTGAATAAGATGAGGTCCCAGAAAATCTTCCTCTCCTACCTCCAGTCAACAAAAAGGTGATCGGCATGGCCTACTATACAAAGTCTCATAAGGTTCCATCTGAATAGTTACTTGAAAACTATTATTGTAGGAAAGCTCCACAAAAGGTATATGCTTCTCCCAAGAACCTCCAAAATCCATAATACATGCTCGGAGCATAAGTTCACTACCTCTAACTAGCCAGGGGACTCAAAAAAGGATTGTTGTTCCAAGAATTCCCTGGCCCATTCATTGGATAAGAATCCTCTGGTTCACAGGTCCCATTTGGTTCTCCACCCACCATTAGGGTTTTCTTGGGAAAGGTTGATAATGGACGG
>CAUJRU010001299.1:94871-170730 GCA_963277665.1 Viscum album | reverse complement strand
TAGTCCCAAAACCCTATACACGGAACTCTAATCCTAAAATTCTAAATCCAAAACGCTGAACCCTAAACCCCAAAACATATCCCCTATACCCTAATCATAAAATACCTAACCATAAAATATAAAACCTAAACTCTATCCCTTATATCTAAAACCAAAACCCTAAAACCAAAACGCAAAATCCTAAAACCTAGTCACAAAACACTATACCCTAAACCCTAATCCCTAAACTCAAAATATAAAAAACTGAACCCTAAACCCAAAAACATATCCCGTATACCCTAATATTGAAATCCTTAACAATAAAACATAAAACATAAACCCTATACCTTAAATCTAAAACCAAAACTCTAAAAGAAAGACCCAAAATCAAAAAACCTTTTCCCAAAACCCTATACCTGAAACCCTAATCCTTAAACTCTAAAACCTGAAATCCAAAACCTAAACCGAAAAACATATAAACTATTCCCTAATATCAAAATAATTAACCCCAAAACATAAAATCTAAACCCTATCCCATAAAACTAAAACCAAAACCCTAAATCCAAAACCCAAAATCCCAAAACCCATACCCAAGACCCTATACCCAAAACCCTAACCCAAAACTCTAAATCCAAAATATCGAACCCTAAACCCAAAAGCATATAACCTATAACCTAATCTTAGAATCATAAACCCTAAAATAGAAAACCTAAACCCCAACCCTTAATTCTAAAACCGAAACCCTAAAACCAGAACAAAAAATCCTAAAACCTAGCCCCAAAACCATATACCCAAAACCCAAATCCCTAAACTCTAAATCCAAAAAGTTAAACCCCAAACCCAAAAACATATACCCTATACCCTAATAGGAAAATCCATAACCCTAAAACACAAAACCTAAACCCTATCCTTTAAATCTAAAACCAAAACCCAAAATCGAAAAATAAATTCCCAAAACCCTATACCCGAAAAGCCAATCGCCAAACCCTAAATCCAAAAAGCAGAACCCTAAACCCAAAAAACACCCCCTATAACCTAATCTTGAAATCCTTAACCCTAATACATAAAACCATAACCATAAAAATTAAATATAAAAACAAAATCCAAAACCCCAAACCCAAAATCGTAAAGCTAGTCCCCAAACCCTAAGCCTGAAACCCAAATCCCTAAACTCTAAATCCACAAAGACAAATCCAAAACCCCAAAACATAGTCCATATACCATAATCTTTAAATATTTAACCACAAAAAATAAATCCTAAACCCTATCACTTAAATCTAAAACCAAAACCCAAAACCCAAAACCCAAAATCTTAAGACCTAATCCCAAAACCCTACACCCAAAACCTTAATCCCAAAACACTAAATCCAAAAATATGAATCCTAAATGCAAAAACATATACCCTATAACCTAATCTTGAAATCCATAACCAAAAAATATAAAACCTAAACCCTAGGACTTAAATCTAAAACCTAAACCCTAGCTCTTAAATATAAAACCAAAACCCTAAAGCCAAAACCAAAAACCCTAAAACCTAGTCCAAATACCCTATACTCGAAACCCTAATACTAAAACTCTAAATCCAAAAATCTGAACCCCAAACCGAAATACATATACCCTATACCATAATCTTGAAATACATAACCCTTTAACATAAAACCCAAACCCTATCCCAAAAATCTAAAACCAAATACATAAAACCAAAACCCAAAACCCGAAATCCTAGTCCCCAAACCCTATACCCGAAACCATAATCCCTAAAATCTAAATCCAAAAATCTGAACTCTAAACCCAAAAGCATATCCCCTATACCATAATCTTGAAATCCGTAACCCTGAAACATAAAACCTAAACTCTATCCCTTAAATCTAATACCAAAACCCTAAAACCAAAACCCAAAATCCGAAAACCTAGTCCCCAAACCCTATACCTAGAACCCCAATCCCTAAAATCTAAATCCAAAGAGCTAAAACCTAAACCTAAAACAAATCCCCAATACCCTAATCTTGAAATCCTTAACCCTGATACACAAAATGTAAACCCTAACTCTTAAATCTAAAACCAAAACCCTCAAACGAAAACACAAAATCCTAAAACCTATTCCCCAAACCCTGAATCTGATACCCTAATCTCTAAACAATAAATCCAAAACGCTTAACGCTAAACACAAAAACATATCCCCTGTACCCTAATCTTGAAAACTTTAACCCAAAAATATAAAACCTAAACCCTATACATTTAATTTGAAACTAAAACCCTAAAACCAGAACCCAAAATCCAAAAACCTGGTCCCAAAACCCTATACCAGAATCCCTATTGCCTAACATTTAAATCCAAAAAACTGAACCCTAAAACAAAAAACATATATCCTATACCCCAATGTTGAAATACATAACCCTAAAACATAAAACCTAAACCCTAGCACTAAAATCTAAAACTGAAAACCATAAACCAAAAACGAAAACCCAAAACCTGAAATCCTTGTCCCAAAACCCTATACCCGAACCATAATACCTAAACACTAAATAAAAAATTCTGAACTCTAAACCAAAAAGCATATCCCCTATACCCTAATCTTGAAATCTGTAACCCCGAAACATAAAACCTAAACCCTATCCCTTAAATCTAATACCAAAACCCTAAAACCAAAACCCAAAATCCTAAAACCAAGTCCCCAAATCCAATACCTAGAACCCTAATCCCAAAACTCTAAATCCAAAGAGATGAAACCTCAACCCAAGACATATCCCCAATACCCTAATATGGAAATCCTTAACCCTGATACAAAAAACGTAAACCCTGCCTCTTAAATCTAAAACCAAAACCCTAAAATGAAAACACAAAATCCTAAAACCTATTCCCAAAACCCTATACCTGATACCATAATCCCTAAACAATAAATCCAAAAAGCTGAACCCTAAACCTAGAAACATATTCCCTCTACCCTAATCTTGAAATACTTAACTCTAAAACATCAAACCTAAACCCAAAACCATAAATCTAAAACCAAAACCCAAAATCCTAAAACCTAGTCCAAAAACCCTATAACCGAAACCCTAATCCCAAAACTCTAAATCCAAAAATCTGAACCCTAAACCCAAAATCATATCCCCTATACCCTAATATTGAAATCATTCACCCTAAAACATAAAACCAAAACCCTATCCCTTAAACCTGAAACCCAAACCCTAAAACCAAAACCCAAAATCCTAAAACCAAGTCCCAATTCCATATAACAGAAACCATAATATCTAAACTCTAAACCCAAAAAGCTAACCCTAAATCCAAAAACATATCCACACACCCTAATATTGAAATCTTTAACCCTAAACCATAAAACATAAGCCCTGACCCTTCAATCTAAAACCAAAACCATAAATCCAAAAAACCAGTCCCAAAACCCCTTACGTGAAACCCTAATCCCAAAACTCTAAATACAAAAATAAAAACCTAGAACCCAAAAAATATCCCCTATACCCAAATATTGAAATCCTTAACCCTAAAAAATAAAACCTAAACAATAGTCCTTAAAACTTAAACCAAAACTCTATAAGCAAAACCCAAAATCCTAAAACCTAGTCCCAAAAACCTTTAACCGAAACCCTAATAACTAAAATCTAAATATGAAAAGACGAACCCTAAACCCAAAAACATATCCCCTACACTATAATATTTAAGTATTTAACCGTAAAACAAAACACCTAAACCCTAGCTCTTAATCTAAAACCAAAACCCTAAAACCAAAACCGAAATCCTAAAACCTAGTCCCAAAACCCTATACCTGAAACCCAAATCCATAAACTCCAAATCCAAAAAGCAGAACCCTAAACCCAAAAACATATCCCCTATACCCTAATCTTGAATTACTTAACCCTAAAACCTAAAACTTTAACCCTATCCCTTAAATTTAAGACCAAAACCAAAAAACCAAAACCCAAAATCATAAAACCTAGTCCCAAACCACTATAACTGAAACACTAATCCATAAACTCTAAATACAAAAAGCTGAACCCTAAACCCAAAAACATATACCCTATACCATAGTCTTAAAATACTTAACCCTAAAACAGAAAACCTAAACCATATCTCTTTTATCTAAAACAAAAACCCTAAAGCCAAAACCCCAAATCTTAACACCTAGTCCCCAAACTCTATACACAAAACACAAATCTATAAACTCTAAATCAAAAAAATATGTACCCTAAACCCAAAAAAATATCCCCTAAAACCTAATCTTGAAATCCTTAATCCTAAATATAAAACCTAAACCCTCGACGTTAAATATGAAACCAAAACACTAAAACGAAAACCCAAAATCCTAAAACCTAGTCCCAAAACCCTATACACGGAACTCTAATCCTAAAATTCTAAATCCAAAACGCTGAACCCTAAACCCCAAAACATATCCCCTATACCCTAATCATAAAATACCTAACCATAAAATATAAAACCTAAACTCTATCCCTTATATCTAAAACCAAAACCCTAAAACCAAAACGCAAAATCCTAAAACCTAGTCACAAAACACTATACCCTAAACCCTAATCCCTAAACTCAAAATATAAAAAACTGAACCCTAAACCCAAAAACATATCCCGTATACCCTAATATTGAAATCCTTAACAATAAAACATAAAACATAAACCCTATACCTTAAATCTAAAACCAAAACTCTAAAAGAAAGACCCAAAATCAAAAAACCTTTTCCCAAAACCCTATACCTGAAACCCTAATCCTTAAACTCTAAAACCTGAAATCCAAAACCTAAACCGAAAAACATATAAACTATTCCCTAATATCAAAATAATTAACCCCAAAACATAAAATCTAAACCCTATCCCATAAAACTAAAACCAAAACCCTAAATCCAAAACCCAAAATCCCAAAACCCATACCCAAGACCCTATACCCAAAACCCTAACCCAAAACTCTAAATCCAAAATATCGAACCCTAAACCCAAAAGCATATAACCTATAACCTAATCTTAGAATCATAAACCCTAAAATAGAAAACCTAAACCCCAACCCTTAATTCTAAAACCGAAACCCTAAAACCAGAACAAAAAATCCTAAAACCTAGCCCCAAAACCATATACCCAAAACCCAAATCCCTAAACTCTAAATCCAAAAAGTTAAACCCCAAACCCAAAAACATATACCCTATACCCTAATAGGAAAATCCATAACCCTAAAACACAAAACCTAAACCCTATCCTTTAAATCTAAAACCAAAACCCAAAATCGAAAAATAAATTCCCAAAACCCTATACCCGAAAAGCCAATCGCCAAACCCTAAATCCAAAAAGCAGAACCCTAAACCCAAAAAACACCCCCTATAACCTAATCTTGAAATCCTTAACCCTAATACATAAAACCATAACCATAAAAATTAAATATAAAAACAAAATCCAAAACCCCAAACCCAAAATCGTAAAGCTAGTCCCCAAACCCTAAGCCTGAAACCCAAATCCCTAAACTCTAAATCCACAAAGACAAATCCAAAACCCCAAAACATAGTCCATATACCATAATCTTTAAATATTTAACCACAAAAAATAAATCCTAAACCCTATCACTTAAATCTAAAACCAAAACCCAAAACCCAAAACCCAAAATCTTAAGACCTAATCCCAAAACCCTACACCCAAAACCTTAATCCCAAAACACTAAATCCAAAAATATGAATCCTAAATGCAAAAACATATACCCTATAACCTAATCTTGAAATCCATAACCAAAAAATATAAAACCTAAACCCTAGGACTTAAATCTAAAACCTAAACCCTAGCTCTTAAATATAAAACCAAAACCCTAAAGCCAAAACCAAAAACCCTAAAACCTAGTCCAAATACCCTATACTCGAAACCCTAATACTAAAACTCTAAATCCAAAAATCTGAACCCCAAACCGAAATACATATACCCTATACCATAATCTTGAAATACATAACCCTTTAACATAAAACCCAAACCCTATCCCAAAAATCTAAAACCAAATACATAAAACCAAAACCCAAAACCCGAAATCCTAGTCCCCAAACCCTATACCCGAAACCATAATCCCTAAAATCTAAATCCAAAAATCTGAACTCTAAACCCAAAAGCATATCCCCTATACCATAATCTTGAAATCCGTAACCCTGAAACATAAAACCTAAACTCTATCCCTTAAATCTAATACCAAAACCCTAAAACCAAAACCCAAAATCCGAAAACCTAGTCCCCAAACCCTATACCTAGAACCCCAATCCCTAAAATCTAAATCCAAAGAGCTAAAACCTAAACCTAAAACAAATCCCCAATACCCTAATCTTGAAATCCTTAACCCTGATACACAAAATGTAAACCCTAACTCTTAAATCTAAAACCAAAACCCTCAAACGAAAACACAAAATCCTAAAACCTATTCCCCAAACCCTGAATCTGATACCCTAATCTCTAAACAATAAATCCAAAACGCTTAACGCTAAACACAAAAACATATCCCCTGTACCCTAATCTTGAAAACTTTAACCCAAAAATATAAAACCTAAACCCTATACATTTAATTTGAAACTAAAACCCTAAAACCAGAACCCAAAATCCTAAAACCTGGTCCCAAAACCCTATACCAGAATCCCTATTGCCTAACATTTAAATCCAAAAAACTGAACCCTAAAACAAAAAACATATATCCTATACCCCAATGTTGAAATACATAACCCTAAAACATAAAACCTAAACCCTAGCACTAAAATCTAAAACTGAAAACCATAAACCAAAAACGAAAACCCAAAACCTGAAATCCTTGTCCCAAAACCCTATACCCGAACCATAATACCTAAACACTAAATAAAAAATTCTGAACTCTAAACCAAAAAGCATATCCCCTATACCCTAATCTTGAAATCTGTAACCCCGAAACATAAAACCTAAACCCTATCCCTTAAATCTAATACCAAAACCCTAAAACCAAAACCCAAAATCCTAAAACCAAGTCCCCAAATCCAATACCTAGAACCCTAATCCCAAAACTCTAAATCCAAAGAGATGAAACCTCAACCCAAGACATATCCCCAATACCCTAATATGGAAATCCTTAACCCTGATACAAAAAACGTAAACCCTGCCTCTTAAATCTAAAACCAAAACCCTAAAATGAAAACACAAAATCCTAAAACCTATTCCCAAAACCCTATACCTGATACCATAATCCCTAAACAATAAATCCAAAAAGCTGAACCCTAAACCTAGAAACATATTCCCTCTACCCTAATCTTGAAATACTTAACTCTAAAACATCAAACCTAAACCCAAAACCATAAATCTAAAACCAAAACCCAAAATCCTAAAACCTAGTCCAAAAACCCTATAACCGAAACCCTAATCCCAAAACTCTAAATCCAAAAATCTGAACCCTAAACCCAAAATCATATCCCCTATACCCTAATATTGAAATCATTCACCCTAAAACATAAAACCAAAACCCTATCCCTTAAACCTGAAACCCAAACCCTAAAACCAAAACCCAAAATCCTAAAACCAAGTCCCAATTCCATATAACAGAAACCATAATATCTAAACTCTAAACCCAAAAAGCTAACCCTAAATCCAAAAACATATCCACACACCCTAATATTGAAATCTTTAACCCTAAACCATAAAACATAAGCCCTGACCCTTCAATCTAAAACCAAAACCATAAATCCAAAAAACCAGTCCCAAAACCCCTTACGTGAAACCCTAATCCCAAAACTCTAAATACAAAAATAAAAACCTAGAACCCAAAAAATATCCCCTATACCCAAATATTGAAATCCTTAACCCTAAAAAATAAAACCTAAACAATAGTCCTTAAAACTTAAACCAAAACTCTATAAGCAAAACCCAAAATCCTAAAACCTAGTCCCAAAAACCTTTAACCGAAACCCTAATAACTAAAATCTAAATATGAAAAGACGAACCCTAAACCCAAAAACATATCCCCTACACTATAATATTTAAGTATTTAACCGTAAAACAAAACACCTAAACCCTAGCTCTTAATCTAAAACCAAAACCCTAAAACCAAAACCGAAATCCTAAAACCTAGTCCCAAAACCCTATACCTGAAACCCAAATCCATAAACTCCAAATCCAAAAAGCAGAACCCTAAACCCAAAAACATATCCCCTATACCCTAATCTTGAATTACTTAACCCTAAAACCTAAAACTTTAACCCTATCCCTTAAATTTAAGACCAAAACCAAAAAACCAAAACCCAAAATCATAAAACCTAGTCCCAAACCACTATAACTGAAACACTAATCCATAAACTCTAAATACAAAAAGCTGAACCCTAAACCCAAAAACATATACCCTATACCATAGTCTTAAAATACTTAACCCTAAAACAGAAAACCTAAACCATATCTCTTTTATCTAAAACAAAAACCCTAAAGCCAAAACCCCAAATCTTAACACCTAGTCCCCAAACTCTATACACAAAACACAAATCTATAAACTCTAAATCAAAAAAATATGTACCCTAAACCCAAAAAAATATCCCCTAAAACCTAATCTTGAAATCCTTAATCCTAAATATAAAACCTAAACCCTCGACGTTAAATATGAAACCAAAACACTAAAACGAAAACCCAAAATCCTAAAACCTAGTCCCAAAACCCTATACACGGAACTCTAATCCTAAAATTCTAAATCCAAAACGCTGAACCCTAAACCCCAAAACATATCCCCTATACCCTAATCATAAAATACCTAACCATAAAATATAAAACCTAAACTCTATCCCTTATATCTAAAACCAAAACCCTAAAACCAAAACACAAAATCCTAAAACCTAGTCACAAAACACTATACCCTAAACCCTAATCCCTAAACTCAAAATATAAAAAACTGAACCCTAAACCCAAAAACATATCCCGTATACCCTAATATTGAAATCCTTAACAATAAAACATAAAACATAAACCCTATACCTTAAATCTAAAACCAAAACTCTAAAAGAAAGACCCAAAATCAAAAAACCTTTTCCCAAAACCCTATACCTGAAACCCTAATCCTTAAACTCTAAAACCTGAAATCCAAAACCTAAACCGAAAAACATATAAACTATTCCCTAATATCAAAATAATTAACCCCAAAACATAAAATCTAAACCCTATCCCATAAAACTAAAACCAAAACCCTAAATCCAAAACCCAAAATCCCAAAACCCATACCCAAGACCCTATACCCAAAACCCTAACCCAAAACTCTAAATCCAAAATATCGAACCCTAAACCCAAAAGCATATAACCTATAACCTAATCTTAGAATCATAAACCCTAAAATAGAAAACCTAAACCCCAACCCTTAATTCTAAAACCGAAACCCTAAAACCAGAACAAAAAATCCTAAAACCTAGCCCCAAAACCATATACCCAAAACCCAAATCCCTAAACTCTAAATCCAAAAAGTTAAACCCCAAACCCAAAAACATATACCCTATACCCTAATAGGAAAATCCATAACCCTAAAACATAAAACCTAAACCCTATCCTTTAAATCTAAAACCAAAACCCAAAATCGAAAAATAAATTCCCAAAACCCTATACCCGAAAAGCCAATCGCTAAACCCTAAATCCAAAAAGCAGAACCCTAAACCCAAAAAACACCCCCTATAACCTAATCTTGAAATCCTTAACCCTAATACATAAAACCATAACCATAAAAATTAAATATAAAAACAAAATCCAAAACCCCAAACCCAAAATCGTAAAGCTAGTCCCCAAACCCTAAGCCTGAAACCCAAATCCCTAAACTCTAAATCCACAAAGACAAATCCAAAACCCCAAAACATAGTCCATATACCATAATCTTTAAATATTTAACCACAAAAAATAAATCCTAAACCCTATCACTTAAATCTAAAACCAAAACCCAAAACCCAAAACCCAAAATCTTAAGACCTAATCCCAAAACCCTACACCCAAAACCTTAATCCCAAAACACTAAATCCAAAAATATGAATCCTAAATGCAAAAACATATACCCTATAACCTAATCTTGAAATCCATAACCAAAAAATATAAAACCTAAACCCTAGGACTTAAATCTAAAACCTAAACCCTAGCTCTTAAATATAAAACCAAAACCCTAAAGCCAAAACCAAAAACCCTAAAACCTAGTCCAAATACCCTATACTCGAAACCCTAATACTAAAACTCTAAATCCAAAAATCTGAACCCCAAACCGAAATACATATACCCTATACCATAATCTTGAAATACATAACCCTTTAACATAAAACCCAAACCCTATCCCAAAAATCTAAAACCAAATACATAAAACCAAAACCCAAAACCCGAAATCCTAGTCCCCAAACCCTATACCCGAAACCATAATCCCTAAAATCTAAATCCAAAAATCTGAACTCTAAACCCAAAAGCATATCCCCTATACCATAATCTTGAAATCCGTAACCCTGAAACATAAAACCTAAACTCTATCCCTTAAATCTAATACCAAAACCCTAAAACCAAAACCCAAAATCCGAAAACCTAGTCCCCAAACCCTATACCTAGAACCCCAATCCCTAAAATCTAAATCCAAAGAGCTAAAACCTAAACCTAAAACAAATCCCCAATACCCTAATCTTGAAATCCTTAACCCTGATACACAAAATGTAAACCCTAACTCTTAAATCTAAAACCAAAACCCTCAAACGAAAACACAAAATCCTAAAACCTATTCCCCAAACCCTGAATCTGATACCCTAATCTCTAAACAATAAATCCAAAACGCTTAACGCTAAACACAAAAACATATCCCCTGTACCCTAATCTTGAAAACTTTAACCCAAAAATATAAAACCTAAACCCTATACATTTAATTTGAAACTAAAACCCTAAAACCAGAACCCAAAATCCTAAAACCTGGTCCCAAAACCCTATACCAGAATCCCTATTGCCTAACATTTAAATCCAAAAAACTGAACCCTAAAACAAAAAACATATATCCTATACCCCAATGTTGAAATACATAACCCTAAAACATAAAACCTAAACCCTAGCACTAAAATCTAAAACTGAAAACCATAAACCAAAAACGAAAACCCAAAACCTGAAATCCTTGTCCCAAAACCCTATACCCGAACCATAATACCTAAACACTAAATAAAAAATTCTGAACTCTAAACCAAAAAGCATATCCCCTATACCCTAATCTTGAAATCTGTAACCCCGAAACATAAAACCTAAACCCTATCCCTTAAATCTAATACCAAAACCCTAAAACCAAAACCCAAAATCCTAAAACCAAGTCCCCAAATCCAATACCTAGAACCCTAATCCCAAAACTCTAAATCCAAAGAGATGAAACCTCAACCCAAGACATATCCCCAATACCCTAATATGGAAATCCTTAACCCTGATACAAAAAACGTAAACCCTGCCTCTTAAATCTAAAACCAAAACCCTAAAATGAAAACACAAAATCCTAAAACCTATTCCCAAAACCCTATACCTGATACCATAATCCCTAAACAATAAATCCAAAAAGCTGAACCCTAAACCTAGAAACATATTCCCTCTACCCTAATCTTGAAATACTTAACTCTAAAACATCAAACCTAAACCCAAAACCATAAATCTAAAACCAAAACCCAAAATCCTAAAACCTAGTCCAAAAACCCTATAACCGAAACCCTAATCCCAAAACTCTAAATCCAAAAATCTGAACCCTAAACCCAAAATCATATCCCCTATACCCTAATATTGAAATCATTCACCCTAAAACATAAAACCAAAACCCTATCCCTTAAACCTGAAACCCAAACCCTAAAACCAAAACCCAAAATCCTAAAACCAAGTCCCAATTCCATATAACAGAAACCATAATATCTAAACTCTAAACCCAAAAAGCTAACCCTAAATCCAAAAACATATCCACACACCCTAATATTGAAATCTTTAACCCTAAACCATAAAACATAAGCCCTGACCCTTCAATCTAAAACCAAAACCATAAATCCAAAAAACCAGTCCCAAAACCCCTTACGTGAAACCCTAATCCCAAAACTCTAAATACAAAAATAAAAACCTAGAACCCAAAAAATATCCCCTATACCCAAATATTGAAATCCTTAACCCTAAAAAATAAAACCTAAACAATAGTCCTTAAAACTTAAACCAAAACTCTATAAGCAAAACCCAAAATCCTAAAACCTAGTCCCAAAAACCTTTAACCGAAACCCTAATAACTAAAATCTAAATATGAAAAGACGAACCCTAAACCCAAAAACATATCCCCTACACTATAATATTTAAGTATTTAACCGTAAAACAAAACACCTAAACCCTAGCTCTTAATCTAAAACCAAAACCCTAAAACCAAAACCGAAATCCTAAAACCTAGTCCCAAAACCCTATACCTGAAACCCAAATCCATAAACTCCAAATCCAAAAAGCAGAACCCTAAACCCAAAAACATATCCCCTATACCCTAATCTTGAATTACTTAACCCTAAAACCTAAAACTTTAACCCTATCCCTTAAATTTAAGACCAAAACCAAAAAACCAAAACCCAAAATCATAAAACCTAGTCCCAAACCACTATAACTGAAACACTAATCCATAAACTCTAAATACAAAAAGCTGAACCCTAAACCCAAAAACATATACCCTATACCATAGTCTTAAAATACTTAACCCTAAAACAGAAAACCTAAACCATATCTCTTTTATCTAAAACAAAAACCCTAAAGCCAAAACCCCAAATCTTAACACCTAGTCCCCAAACTCTATACACAAAACACAAATCTATAAACTCTAAATCAAAAAAATATGTACCCTAAACCCAAAAAAATATCCCCTAAAACCTAATCTTGAAATCCTTAATCCTAAATATAAAACCTAAACCCTCGACGTTAAATATGAAACCAAAACACTAAAACGAAAACCCAAAATCCTAAAACCTAGTCCCAAAACCCTATACACGGAACTCTAATCCTAAAATTCTAAATCCAAAACGCTGAACCCTAAACCCCAAAACATATCCCCTATACCCTAATCATAAAATACCTAACCATAAAATATAAAACCTAAACTCTATCCCTTATATCTAAAACCAAAACCCTAAAACCAAAACGCAAAATCCTAAAACCTAGTCACAAAACACTATACCCTAAACCCTAATCCCTAAACTCAAAATATAAAAAACTGAACCCTAAACCCAAAAACATATCCCGTATACCCTAATATTGAAATCCTTAACAATAAAACATAAAACATAAACCCTATACCTTAAATCTAAAACCAAAACTCTAAAAGAAAGACCCAAAATCAAAAAACCTTTTCCCAAAACCCTATACCTGAAACCCTAATCCTTAAACTCTAAAACCTGAAATCCAAAACCTAAACCGAAAAACATATAAACTATTCCCTAATATCAAAATAATTAACCCCAAAACATAAAATCTAAACCCTATCCCATAAAACTAAAACCAAAACCCTAAATCCAAAACCCAAAATCCCAAAACCCATACCCAAGACCCTATACCCAAAACCCTAACCCAAAACTCTAAATCCAAAATATCGAACCCTAAACCCAAAAGCATATAACCTATAACCTAATCTTAGAATCATAAACCCTAAAATAGAAAACCTAAACCCCAACCCTTAATTCTAAAACCGAAACCCTAAAACCAGAACAAAAAATCCTAAAACCTAGCCCCAAAACCATATACCCAAAACCCAAATCCCTAAACTCTAAATCCAAAAAGTTAAACCCCAAACCCAAAAACATATACCCTATACCCTAATAGGAAAATCCATAACCCTAAAACACAAAACCTAAACCCTATCCTTTAAATCTAAAACCAAAACCCAAAATCGAAAAATAAATTCCCAAAACCCTATACCCGAAAAGCCAATCGCCAAACCCTAAATCCAAAAAGCAGAACCCTAAACCCAAAAAACACCCCCTATAACCTAATCTTGAAATCCTTAACCCTAATACATAAAACCATAACCATAAAAATTAAATATAAAAACAAAATCCAAAACCCCAAACCCAAAATCGTAAAGCTAGTCCCCAAACCCTAAGCCTGAAACCCAAATCCCTAAACTCTAAATCCACAAAGACAAATCCAAAACCCCAAAACATAGTCCATATACCATAATCTTTAAATATTTAACCACAAAAAATAAATCCTAAACCCTATCACTTAAATCTAAAACCAAAACCCAAAACCCAAAACCCAAAATCTTAAGACCTAATCCCAAAACCCTACACCCAAAACCTTAATCCCAAAACACTAAATCCAAAAATATGAATCCTAAATGCAAAAACATATACCCTATAACCTAATCTTGAAATCCATAACCAAAAAATATAAAACCTAAACCCTAGGACTTAAATCTAAAACCTAAACCCTAGCTCTTAAATATAAAACCAAAACCCTAAAGCCAAAACCAAAAACCCTAAAACCTAGTCCAAATACCCTATACTCGAAACCCTAATACTAAAACTCTAAATCCAAAAATCTGAACCCCAAACCGAAATACATATACCCTATACCATAATCTTGAAATACATAACCCTTTAACATAAAACCCAAACCCTATCCCAAAAATCTAAAACCAAATACATAAAACCAAAACCCAAAACCCGAAATCCTAGTCCCCAAACCCTATACCCGAAACCATAATCCCTAAAATCTAAATCCAAAAATCTGAACTCTAAACCCAAAAGCATATCCCCTATACCATAATCTTGAAATCCGTAACCCTGAAACATAAAACCTAAACTCTATCCCTTAAATCTAATACCAAAACCCTAAAACCAAAACCCAAAATCCGAAAACCTAGTCCCCAAACCCTATACCTAGAACCCCAATCCCTAAAATCTAAATCCAAAGAGCTAAAACCTAAACCTAAAACAAATCCCCAATACCCTAATCTTGAAATCCTTAACCCTGATACACAAAATGTAAACCCTAACTCTTAAATCTAAAACCAAAACCCTCAAACGAAAACACAAAATCCTAAAACCTATTCCCCAAACCCTGAATCTGATACCCTAATCTCTAAACAATAAATCCAAAACGCTTAACGCTAAACACAAAAACATATCCCCTGTACCCTAATCTTGAAAACTTTAACCCAAAAATATAAAACCTAAACCCTATACATTTAATTTGAAACTAAAACCCTAAAACCAGAACCCAAAATCCAAAAACCTGGTCCCAAAACCCTATACCAGAATCCCTATTGCCTAACATTTAAATCCAAAAAACTGAACCCTAAAACAAAAAACATATATCCTATACCCCAATGTTGAAATACATAACCCTAAAACATAAAACCTAAACCCTAGCACTAAAATCTAAAACTGAAAACCATAAACCAAAAACGAAAACCCAAAACCTGAAATCCTTGTCCCAAAACCCTATACCCGAACCATAATACCTAAACACTAAATAAAAAATTCTGAACTCTAAACCAAAAAGCATATCCCCTATACCCTAATCTTGAAATCTGTAACCCCGAAACATAAAACCTAAACCCTATCCCTTAAATCTAATACCAAAACCCTAAAACCAAAACCCAAAATCCTAAAACCAAGTCCCCAAATCCAATACCTAGAACCCTAATCCCAAAACTCTAAATCCAAAGAGATGAAACCTCAACCCAAGACATATCCCCAATACCCTAATATGGAAATCCTTAACCCTGATACAAAAAACGTAAACCCTGCCTCTTAAATCTAAAACCAAAACCCTAAAATGAAAACACAAAATCCTAAAACCTATTCCCAAAACCCTATACCTGATACCATAATCCCTAAACAATAAATCCAAAAAGCTGAACCCTAAACCTAGAAACATATTCCCTCTACCCTAATCTTGAAATACTTAACTCTAAAACATCAAACCTAAACCCAAAACCATAAATCTAAAACCAAAACCCAAAATCCTAAAACCTAGTCCAAAAACCCTATAACCGAAACCCTAATCCCAAAACTCTAAATCCAAAAATCTGAACCCTAAACCCAAAATCATATCCCCTATACCCTAATATTGAAATCATTCACCCTAAAACATAAAACCAAAACCCTATCCCTTAAACCTGAAACCCAAACCCTAAAACCAAAACCCAAAATCCTAAAACCAAGTCCCAATTCCATATAACAGAAACCATAATATCTAAACTCTAAACCCAAAAAGCTAACCCTAAATCCAAAAACATATCCACACACCCTAATATTGAAATCTTTAACCCTAAACCATAAAACATAAGCCCTGACCCTTCAATCTAAAACCAAAACCATAAATCCAAAAAACCAGTCCCAAAACCCCTTACGTGAAACCCTAATCCCAAAACTCTAAATACAAAAATAAAAACCTAGAACCCAAAAAATATCCCCTATACCCAAATATTGAAATCCTTAACCCTAAAAAATAAAACCTAAACAATAGTCCTTAAAACTTAAACCAAAACTCTATAAGCAAAACCCAAAATCCTAAAACCTAGTCCCAAAAACCTTTAACCGAAACCCTAATAACTAAAATCTAAATATGAAAAGACGAACCCTAAACCCAAAAACATATCCCCTACACTATAATATTTAAGTATTTAACCGTAAAACAAAACACCTAAACCCTAGCTCTTAATCTAAAACCAAAACCCTAAAACCAAAACCGAAATCCTAAAACCTAGTCCCAAAACCCTATACCTGAAACCCAAATCCATAAACTCCAAATCCAAAAAGCAGAACCCTAAACCCAAAAACATATCCCCTATACCCTAATCTTGAATTACTTAACCCTAAAACCTAAAACTTTAACCCTATCCCTTAAATTTAAGACCAAAACCAAAAAACCAAAACCCAAAATCATAAAACCTAGTCCCAAACCACTATAACTGAAACACTAATCCATAAACTCTAAATACAAAAAGCTGAACCCTAAACCCAAAAACATATACCCTATACCATAGTCTTAAAATACTTAACCCTAAAACAGAAAACCTAAACCATATCTCTTTTATCTAAAACAAAAACCCTAAAGCCAAAACCCCAAATCTTAACACCTAGTCCCCAAACTCTATACACAAAACACAAATCTATAAACTCTAAATCAAAAAAATATGTACCCTAAACCCAAAAAAATATCCCCTAAAACCTAATCTTGAAATCCTTAATCCTAAATATAAAACCTAAACCCTCGACGTTAAATATGAAACCAAAACACTAAAACGAAAACCCAAAATCCTAAAACCTAGTCCCAAAACCCTATACACGGAACTCTAATCCTAAAATTCTAAATCCAAAACGCTGAACCCTAAACCCCAAAACATATCCCCTATACCCTAATCATAAAATACCTAACCATAAAATATAAAACCTAAACTCTATCCCTTATATCTAAAACCAAAACCCTAAAACCAAAACGCAAAATCCTAAAACCTAGTCACAAAACACTATACCCTAAACCCTAATCCCTAAACTCAAAATATAAAAAACTGAACCCTAAACCCAAAAACATATCCCGTATACCCTAATATTGAAATCCTTAACAATAAAACATAAAACATAAACCCTATACCTTAAATCTAAAACCAAAACTCTAAAAGAAAGACCCAAAATCAAAAAACCTTTTCCCAAAACCCTATACCTGAAACCCTAATCCTTAAACTCTAAAACCTGAAATCCAAAACCTAAACCGAAAAACATATAAACTATTCCCTAATATCAAAATAATTAACCCCAAAACATAAAATCTAAACCCTATCCCATAAAACTAAAACCAAAACCCTAAATCCAAAACCCAAAATCCCAAAACCCATACCCAAGACCCTATACCCAAAACCCTAACCCAAAACTCTAAATCCAAAATATCGAACCCTAAACCCAAAAGCATATAACCTATAACCTAATCTTAGAATCATAAACCCTAAAATAGAAAACCTAAACCCCAACCCTTAATTCTAAAACCGAAACCCTAAAACCAGAACAAAAAATCCTAAAACCTAGCCCCAAAACCATATACCCAAAACCCAAATCCCTAAACTCTAAATCCAAAAAGTTAAACCCCAAACCCAAAAACATATACCCTATACCCTAATAGGAAAATCCATAACCCTAAAACACAAAACCTAAACCCTATCCTTTAAATCTAAAACCAAAACCCAAAATCGAAAAATAAATTCCCAAAACCCTATACCCGAAAAGCCAATCGCCAAACCCTAAATCCAAAAAGCAGAACCCTAAACCCAAAAAACACCCCCTATAACCTAATCTTGAAATCCTTAACCCTAATACATAAAACCATAACCATAAAAATTAAATATAAAAACAAAATCCAAAACCCCAAACCCAAAATCGTAAAGCTAGTCCCCAAACCCTAAGCCTGAAACCCAAATCCCTAAACTCTAAATCCACAAAGACAAATCCAAAACCCCAAAACATAGTCCATATACCATAATCTTTAAATATTTAACCACAAAAAATAAATCCTAAACCCTATCACTTAAATCTAAAACCAAAACCCAAAACCCAAAACCCAAAATCTTAAGACCTAATCCCAAAACCCTACACCCAAAACCTTAATCCCAAAACACTAAATCCAAAAATATGAATCCTAAATGCAAAAACATATACCCTATAACCTAATCTTGAAATCCATAACCAAAAAATATAAAACCTAAACCCTAGGACTTAAATCTAAAACCTAAACCCTAGCTCTTAAATATAAAACCAAAACCCTAAAGCCAAAACCAAAAACCCTAAAACCTAGTCCAAATACCCTATACTCGAAACCCTAATACTAAAACTCTAAATCCAAAAATCTGAACCCCAAACCGAAATACATATACCCTATACCATAATCTTGAAATACATAACCCTTTAACATAAAACCCAAACCCTATCCCAAAAATCTAAAACCAAATACATAAAACCAAAACCCAAAACCCGAAATCCTAGTCCCCAAACCCTATACCCGAAACCATAATCCCTAAAATCTAAATCCAAAAATCTGAACTCTAAACCCAAAAGCATATCCCCTATACCATAATCTTGAAATCCGTAACCCTGAAACATAAAACCTAAACTCTATCCCTTAAATCTAATACCAAAACCCTAAAACCAAAACCCAAAATCCGAAAACCTAGTCCCCAAACCCTATACCTAGAACCCCAATCCCTAAAATCTAAATCCAAAGAGCTAAAACCTAAACCTAAAACAAATCCCCAATACCCTAATCTTGAAATCCTTAACCCTGATACACAAAATGTAAACCCTAACTCTTAAATCTAAAACCAAAACCCTCAAACGAAAACACAAAATCCTAAAACCTATTCCCCAAACCCTGAATCTGATACCCTAATCTCTAAACAATAAATCCAAAACGCTTAACGCTAAACACAAAAACATATCCCCTGTACCCTAATCTTGAAAACTTTAACCCAAAAATATAAAACCTAAACCCTATACATTTAATTTGAAACTAAAACCCTAAAACCAGAACCCAAAATCCTAAAACCTGGTCCCAAAACCCTATACCAGAATCCCTATTGCCTAACATTTAAATCCAAAAAACTGAACCCTAAAACAAAAAACATATATCCTATACCCCAATGTTGAAATACATAACCCTAAAACATAAAACCTAAACCCTAGCACTAAAATCTAAAACTGAAAACCATAAACCAAAAACGAAAACCCAAAACCTGAAATCCTTGTCCCAAAACCCTATACCCGAACCATAATACCTAAACACTAAATAAAAAATTCTGAACTCTAAACCAAAAAGCATATCCCCTATACCCTAATCTTGAAATCTGTAACCCCGAAACATAAAACCTAAACCCTATCCCTTAAATCTAATACCAAAACCCTAAAACCAAAACCCAAAATCCTAAAACCAAGTCCCCAAATCCAATACCTAGAACCCTAATCCCAAAACTCTAAATCCAAAGAGATGAAACCTCAACCCAAGACATATCCCCAATACCCTAATATGGAAATCCTTAACCCTGATACAAAAAACGTAAACCCTGCCTCTTAAATCTAAAACCAAAACCCTAAAATGAAAACACAAAATCCTAAAACCTATTCCCAAAACCCTATACCTGATACCATAATCCCTAAACAATAAATCCAAAAAGCTGAACCCTAAACCTAGAAACATATTCCCTCTACCCTAATCTTGAAATACTTAACTCTAAAACATCAAACCTAAACCCAAAACCATAAATCTAAAACCAAAACCCAAAATCCTAAAACCTAGTCCAAAAACCCTATAACCGAAACCCTAATCCCAAAACTCTAAATCCAAAAATCTGAACCCTAAACCCAAAATCATATCCCCTATACCCTAATATTGAAATCATTCACCCTAAAACATAAAACCAAAACCCTATCCCTTAAACCTGAAACCCAAACCCTAAAACCAAAACCCAAAATCCTAAAACCAAGTCCCAATTCCATATAACAGAAACCATAATATCTAAACTCTAAACCCAAAAAGCTAACCCTAAATCCAAAAACATATCCACACACCCTAATATTGAAATCTTTAACCCTAAACCATAAAACATAAGCCCTGACCCTTCAATCTAAAACCAAAACCATAAATCCAAAAAACCAGTCCCAAAACCCCTTACGTGAAACCCTAATCCCAAAACTCTAAATACAAAAATAAAAACCTAGAACCCAAAAAATATCCCCTATACCCAAATATTGAAATCCTTAACCCTAAAAAATAAAACCTAAACAATAGTCCTTAAAACTTAAACCAAAACTCTATAAGCAAAACCCAAAATCCTAAAACCTAGTCCCAAAAACCTTTAACCGAAACCCTAATAACTAAAATCTAAATATGAAAAGACGAACCCTAAACCCAAAAACATATCCCCTACACTATAATATTTAAGTATTTAACCGTAAAACAAAACACCTAAACCCTAGCTCTTAATCTAAAACCAAAACCCTAAAACCAAAACCGAAATCCTAAAACCTAGTCCCAAAACCCTATACCTGAAACCCAAATCCATAAACTCCAAATCCAAAAAGCAGAACCCTAAACCCAAAAACATATCCCCTATACCCTAATCTTGAATTACTTAACCCTAAAACCTAAAACTTTAACCCTATCCCTTAAATTTAAGACCAAAACCAAAAAACCAAAACCCAAAATCATAAAACCTAGTCCCAAACCACTATAACTGAAACACTAATCCATAAACTCTAAATACAAAAAGCTGAACCCTAAACCCAAAAACATATACCCTATACCATAGTCTTAAAATACTTAACCCTAAAACAGAAAACCTAAACCATATCTCTTTTATCTAAAACAAAAACCCTAAAGCCAAAACCCCAAATCTTAACACCTAGTCCCCAAACTCTATACACAAAACACAAATCTATAAACTCTAAATCAAAAAAATATGTACCCTAAACCCAAAAAAATATCCCCTAAAACCTAATCTTGAAATCCTTAATCCTAAATATAAAACCTAAACCCTCGACGTTAAATATGAAACCAAAACACTAAAACGAAAACCCAAAATCCTAAAACCTAGTCCCAAAACCCTATACACGGAACTCTAATCCTAAAATTCTAAATCCAAAACGCTGAACCCTAAACCCCAAAACATATCCCCTATACCCTAATCATAAAATACCTAACCATAAAATATAAAACCTAAACTCTATCCCTTATATCTAAAACCAAAACCCTAAAACCAAAACGCAAAATCCTAAAACCTAGTCACAAAACACTATACCCTAAACCCTAATCCCTAAACTCAAAATATAAAAAACTGAACCCTAAACCCAAAAACATATCCCGTATACCCTAATATTGAAATCCTTAACAATAAAACATAAAACATAAACCCTATACCTTAAATCTAAAACCAAAACTCTAAAAGAAAGACCCAAAATCAAAAAACCTTTTCCCAAAACCCTATACCTGAAACCCTAATCCTTAAACTCTAAAACCTGAAATCCAAAACCTAAACCGAAAAACATATAAACTATTCCCTAATATCAAAATAATTAACCCCAAAACATAAAATCTAAACCCTATCCCATAAAACTAAAACCAAAACCCTAAATCCAAAACCCAAAATCCCAAAACCCATACCCAAGACCCTATACCCAAAACCCTAACCCAAAACTCTAAATCCAAAATATCGAACCCTAAACCCAAAAGCATATAACCTATAACCTAATCTTAGAATCATAAACCCTAAAATAGAAAACCTAAACCCCAACCCTTAATTCTAAAACCGAAACCCTAAAACCAGAACAAAAAATCCTAAAACCTAGCCCCAAAACCATATACCCAAAACCCAAATCCCTAAACTCTAAATCCAAAAAGTTAAACCCCAAACCCAAAAACATATACCCTATACCCTAATAGGAAAATCCATAACCCTAAAACACAAAACCTAAACCCTATCCTTTAAATCTAAAACCAAAACCCAAAATCGAAAAATAAATTCCCAAAACCCTATACCCGAAAAGCCAATCGCTAAACCCTAAATCCAAAAAGCAGAACCCTAAACCCAAAAAACACCCCCTATAACCTAATCTTGAAATCCTTAACCCTAATACATAAAACCATAACCATAAAAATTAAATATAAAAACAAAATCCAAAACCCCAAACCCAAAATCGTAAAGCTAGTCCCCAAACCCTAAGCCTGAAACCCAAATCCCTAAACTCTAAATCCACAAAGACAAATCCAAAACCCCAAAACATAGTCCATATACCATAATCTTTAAATATTTAACCACAAAAAATAAATCCTAAACCCTATCACTTAAATCTAAAACCAAAACCCAAAACCCAAAACCCAAAATCTTAAGACCTAATCCCAAAACCCTACACCCAAAACCTTAATCCCAAAACACTAAATCCAAAAATATGAATCCTAAATGCAAAAACATATACCCTATAACCTAATCTTGAAATCCATAACCAAAAAATATAAAACCTAAACCCTAGGACTTAAATCTAAAACCTAAACCCTAGCTCTTAAATATAAAACCAAAACCCTAAAGCCAAAACCAAAAACCCTAAAACCTAGTCCAAATACCCTATACTCGAAACCCTAATACTAAAACTCTAAATCCAAAAATCTGAACCCCAAACCGAAATACATATACCCTATACCATAATCTTGAAATACATAACCCTTTAACATAAAACCCAAACCCTATCCCAAAAATCTAAAACCAAATACATAAAACCAAAACCCAAAACCCGAAATCCTAGTCCCCAAACCCTATACCCGAAACCATAATCCCTAAAATCTAAATCCAAAAATCTGAACTCTAAACCCAAAAGCATATCCCCTATACCATAATCTTGAAATCCGTAACCCTGAAACATAAAACCTAAACTCTATCCCTTAAATCTAATACCAAAACCCTAAAACCAAAACCCAAAATCCGAAAACCTAGTCCCCAAACCCTATACCTAGAACCCCAATCCCTAAAATCTAAATCCAAAGAGCTAAAACCTAAACCTAAAACAAATCCCCAATACCCTAATCTTGAAATCCTTAACCCTGATACACAAAATGTAAACCCTAACTCTTAAATCTAAAACCAAAACCCTCAAACGAAAACACAAAATCCTAAAACCTATTCCCCAAACCCTGAATCTGATACCCTAATCTCTAAACAATAAATCCAAAACGCTTAACGCTAAACACAAAAACATATCCCCTGTACCCTAATCTTGAAAACTTTAACCCAAAAATATAAAACCTAAACCCTATACATTTAATTTGAAACTAAAACCCTAAAACCAGAACCCAAAATCCTAAAACCTGGTCCCAAAACCCTATACCAGAATCCCTATTGCCTAACATTTAAATCCAAAAAACTGAACCCTAAAACAAAAAACATATATCCTATACCCCAATGTTGAAATACATAACCCTAAAACATAAAACCTAAACCCTAGCACTAAAATCTAAAACTGAAAACCATAAACCAAAAACGAAAACCCAAAACCTGAAATCCTTGTCCCAAAACCCTATACCCGAACCATAATACCTAAACACTAAATAAAAAATTCTGAACTCTAAACCAAAAAGCATATCCCCTATACCCTAATCTTGAAATCTGTAACCCCGAAACATAAAACCTAAACCCTATCCCTTAAATCTAATACCAAAACCCTAAAACCAAAACCCAAAATCCTAAAACCAAGTCCCCAAATCCAATACCTAGAACCCTAATCCCAAAACTCTAAATCCAAAGAGATGAAACCTCAACCCAAGACATATCCCCAATACCCTAATATGGAAATCCTTAACCCTGATACAAAAAACGTAAACCCTGCCTCTTAAATCTAAAACCAAAACCCTAAAATGAAAACACAAAATCCTAAAACCTATTCCCAAAACCCTATACCTGATACCATAATCCCTAAACAATAAATCCAAAAAGCTGAACCCTAAACCTAGAAACATATTCCCTCTACCCTAATCTTGAAATACTTAACTCTAAAACATCAAACCTAAACCCAAAACCATAAATCTAAAACCAAAACCCAAAATCCTAAAACCTAGTCCAAAAACCCTATAACCGAAACCCTAATCCCAAAACTCTAAATCCAAAAATCTGAACCCTAAACCCAAAATCATATCCCCTATACCCTAATATTGAAATCATTCACCCTAAAACATAAAACCAAAACCCTATCCCTTAAACCTGAAACCCAAACCCTAAAACCAAAACCCAAAATCCTAAAACCAAGTCCCAATTCCATATAACAGAAACCATAATATCTAAACTCTAAACCCAAAAAGCTAACCCTAAATCCAAAAACATATCCACACACCCTAATATTGAAATCTTTAACCCTAAACCATAAAACATAAGCCCTGACCCTTCAATCTAAAACCAAAACCATAAATCCAAAAAACCAGTCCCAAAACCCCTTACGTGAAACCCTAATCCCAAAACTCTAAATACAAAAATAAAAACCTAGAACCCAAAAAATATCCCCTATACCCAAATATTGAAATCCTTAACCCTAAAAAATAAAACCTAAACAATAGTCCTTAAAACTTAAACCAAAACTCTATAAGCAAAACCCAAAATCCTAAAACCTAGTCCCAAAAACCTTTAACCGAAACCCTAATAACTAAAATCTAAATATGAAAAGACGAACCCTAAACCCAAAAACATATCCCCTACACTATAATATTTAAGTATTTAACCGTAAAACAAAACACCTAAACCCTAGCTCTTAATCTAAAACCAAAACCCTAAAACCAAAACCGAAATCCTAAAACCTAGTCCCAAAACCCTATACCTGAAACCCAAATCCATAAACTCCAAATCCAAAAAGCAGAACCCTAAACCCAAAAACATATCCCCTATACCCTAATCTTGAATTACTTAACCCTAAAACCTAAAACTTTAACCCTATCCCTTAAATTTAAGACCAAAACCAAAAAACCAAAACCCAAAATCATAAAACCTAGTCCCAAACCACTATAACTGAAACACTAATCCATAAACTCTAAATACAAAAAGCTGAACCCTAAACCCAAAAACATATACCCTATACCATAGTCTTAAAATACTTAACCCTAAAACAGAAAACCTAAACCATATCTCTTTTATCTAAAACAAAAACCCTAAAGCCAAAACCCCAAATCTTAACACCTAGTCCCCAAACTCTATACACAAAACACAAATCTATAAACTCTAAATCAAAAAAATATGTACCCTAAACCCAAAAAAATATCCCCTAAAACCTAATCTTGAAATCCTTAATCCTAAATATAAAACCTAAACCCTCGACGTTAAATATGAAACCAAAACACTAAAACGAAAACCCAAAATCCTAAAACCTAGTCCCAAAACCCTATACACGGAACTCTAATCCTAAAATTCTAAATCCAAAACGCTGAACCCTAAACCCCAAAACATATCCCCTATACCCTAATCATAAAATACCTAACCATAAAATATAAAACCTAAACTCTATCCCTTATATCTAAAACCAAAACCCTAAAACCAAAACGCAAAATCCTAAAACCTAGTCACAAAACACTATACCCTAAACCCTAATCCCTAAACTCAAAATATAAAAAACTGAACCCTAAACCCAAAAACATATCCCGTATACCCTAATATTGAAATCCTTAACAATAAAACATAAAACATAAACCCTATACCTTAAATCTAAAACCAAAACTCTAAAAGAAAGACCCAAAATCAAAAAACCTTTTCCCAAAACCCTATACCTGAAACCCTAATCCTTAAACTCTAAAACCTGAAATCCAAAACCTAAACCGAAAAACATATAAACTATTCCCTAATATCAAAATAATTAACCCCAAAACATAAAATCTAAACCCTATCCCATAAAACTAAAACCAAAACCCTAAATCCAAAACCCAAAATCCCAAAACCCATACCCAAGACCCTATACCCAAAACCCTAACCCAAAACTCTAAATCCAAAATATCGAACCCTAAACCCAAAAGCATATAACCTATAACCTAATCTTAGAATCATAAACCCTAAAATAGAAAACCTAAACCCCAACCCTTAATTCTAAAACCGAAACCCTAAAACCAGAACAAAAAATCCTAAAACCTAGCCCCAAAACCATATACCCAAAACCCAAATCCCTAAACTCTAAATCCAAAAAGTTAAACCCCAAACCCAAAAACATATACCCTATACCCTAATAGGAAAATCCATAACCCTAAAACACAAAACCTAAACCCTATCCTTTAAATCTAAAACCAAAACCCAAAATCGAAAAATAAATTCCCAAAACCCTATACCCGAAAAGCCAATCGCCAAACCCTAAATCCAAAAAGCAGAACCCTAAACCCAAAAAACACCCCCTATAACCTAATCTTGAAATCCTTAACCCTAATACATAAAACCATAACCATAAAAATTAAATATAAAAACAAAATCCAAAACCCCAAACCCAAAATCGTAAAGCTAGTCCCCAAACCCTAAGCCTGAAACCCAAATCCCTAAACTCTAAATCCACAAAGACAAATCCAAAACCCCAAAACATAGTCCATATACCATAATCTTTAAATATTTAACCACAAAAAATAAATCCTAAACCCTATCACTTAAATCTAAAACCAAAACCCAAAACCCAAAACCCAAAATCTTAAGACCTAATCCCAAAACCCTACACCCAAAACCTTAATCCCAAAACACTAAATCCAAAAATATGAATCCTAAATGCAAAAACATATACCCTATAACCTAATCTTGAAATCCATAACCAAAAAATATAAAACCTAAACCCTAGGACTTAAATCTAAAACCTAAACCCTAGCTCTTAAATATAAAACCAAAACCCTAAAGCCAAAACCAAAAACCCTAAAACCTAGTCCAAATACCCTATACTCGAAACCCTAATACTAAAACTCTAAATCCAAAAATCTGAACCCCAAACCGAAATACATATACCCTATACCATAATCTTGAAATACATAACCCTTTAACATAAAACCCAAACCCTATCCCAAAAATCTAAAACCAAATACATAAAACCAAAACCCAAAACCCGAAATCCTAGTCCCCAAACCCTATACCCGAAACCATAATCCCTAAAATCTAAATCCAAAAATCTGAACTCTAAACCCAAAAGCATATCCCCTATACCATAATCTTGAAATCCGTAACCCTGAAACATAAAACCTAAACTCTATCCCTTAAATCTAATACCAAAACCCTAAAACCAAAACCCAAAATCCGAAAACCTAGTCCCCAAACCCTATACCTAGAACCCCAATCCCTAAAATCTAAATCCAAAGAGCTAAAACCTAAACCTAAAACAAATCCCCAATACCCTAATCTTGAAATCCTTAACCCTGATACACAAAATGTCAACCCTAACTCTTAAATCTAAAACCAAAACCCTCAAACGAAAACACAAAATCCTAAAACCTATTCCCCAAACCCTGAATCTGATACCCTAATCTCTAAACAATAAATCCAAAACGCTTAACGCTAAACACAAAAACATATCCCCTGTACCCTAATCTTGAAAACTTTAACCCAAAAATATAAAACCTAAACCCTATACATTTAATTTGAAACTAAAACCCTAAAACCAGAACCCAAAATCCTAAAACCTGGTCCCAAAACCCTATACCAGAATCCCTATTGCCTAACATTTAAATCCAAAAAACTGAACCCTAAAACAAAAAACATATATCCTATACCCCAATGTTGAAATACATAACCCTAAAACATAAAACCTAAACCCTAGCACTAAAATCTAAAACTGAAAACCATAAACCAAAAACGAAAACCCAAAACCTGAAATCCTTGTCCCAAAACCCTATACCCGAACCATAATACCTAAACACTAAATAAAAAATTCTGAACTCTAAACCAAAAAGCATATCCCCTATACCCTAATCTTGAAATCTGTAACCCCGAAACATAAAACCTAAACCCTATCCCTTAAATCTAATACCAAAACCCTAAAACCAAAACCCAAAATCCTAAAACCAAGTCCCCAAATCCAATACCTAGAACCCTAATCCCAAAACTCTAAATCCAAAGAGATGAAACCTCAACCCAAGACATATCCCCAATACCCTAATATGGAAATCCTTAACCCTGATACAAAAAACGTAAACCCTGCCTCTTAAATCTAAAACCAAAACCCTAAAATGAAAACACAAAATCCTAAAACCTATTCCCAAAACCCTATACCTGATACCATAATCCCTAAACAATAAATCCAAAAAGCTGAACCCTAAACCTAGAAACATATTCCCTCTACCCTAATCTTGAAATACTTAACTCTAAAACATCAAACCTAAACCCAAAACCATAAATCTAAAACCAAAACCCAAAATCCTAAAACCTAGTCCAAAAACCCTATAACCGAAACCCTAATCCCAAAACTCTAAATCCAAAAATCTGAACCCTAAACCCAAAATCATATCCCCTATACCCTAATATTGAAATCATTCACCCTAAAACATAAAACCAAAACCCTATCCCTTAAACCTGAAACCCAAACCCTAAAACCAAAACCCAAAATCCTAAAACCAAGTCCCAATTCCATATAACAGAAACCATAATATCTAAACTCTAAACCCAAAAAGCTAACCCTAAATCCAAAAACATATCCACACACCCTAATATTGAAATCTTTAACCCTAAACCATAAAACATAAGCCCTGACCCTTCAATCTAAAACCAAAACCATAAATCCAAAAAACCAGTCCCAAAACCCCTTACGTGAAACCCTAATCCCAAAACTCTAAATACAAAAATAAAAACCTAGAACCCAAAAAATATCCCCTATACCCAAATATTGAAATCCTTAACCCTAAAAAATAAAACCTAAACAATAGTCCTTAAAACTTAAACCAAAACTCTATAAGCAAAACCCAAAATCCTAAAACCTAGTCCCAAAAACCTTTAACCGAAACCCTAATAACTAAAATCTAAATATGAAAAGACGAACCCTAAACCCAAAAACATATCCCCTACACTATAATATTTAAGTATTTAACCGTAAAACAAAACACCTAAACCCTAGCTCTTAATCTAAAACCAAAACCCTAAAACCAAAACCGAAATCCTAAAACCTAGTCCCAAAACCCTATACCTGAAACCCAAATCCATAAACTCCAAATCCAAAAAGCAGAACCCTAAACCCAAAAACATATCCCCTATACCCTAATCTTGAATTACTTAACCCTAAAACCTAAAACTTTAACCCTATCCCTTAAATTTAAGACCAAAACCAAAAAACCAAAACCCAAAATCATAAAACCTAGTCCCAAACCACTATAACTGAAACACTAATCCATAAACTCTAAATACAAAAAGCTGAACCCTAAACCCAAAAACATATACCCTATACCATAGTCTTAAAATACTTAACCCTAAAACAGAAAACCTAAACCATATCTCTTTTATCTAAAACAAAAACCCTAAAGCCAAAACCCCAAATCTTAACACCTAGTCCCCAAACTCTATACACAAAACACAAATCTATAAACTCTAAATCAAAAAAATATGTACCCTAAACCCAAAAAAATATCCCCTAAAACCTAATCTTGAAATCCTTAATCCTAAATATAAAACCTAAACCCTCGACGTTAAATATGAAACCAAAACACTAAAACGAAAACCCAAAATCCTAAAACCTAGTCCCAAAACCCTATACACGGAACTCTAATCCTAAAATTCTAAATCCAAAACGCTGAACCCTAAACCCCAAAACATATCCCCTATACCCTAATCATAAAATACCTAACCATAAAATATAAAACCTAAACTCTATCCCTTATATCTAAAACCAAAACCCTAAAACCAAAACGCAAAATCCTAAAACCTAGTCACAAAACACTATACCCTAAACCCTAATCCCTAAACTCAAAATATAAAAAACTGAACCCTAAACCCAAAAACATATCCCGTATACCCTAATATTGAAATCCTTAACAATAAAACATAAAACATAAACCCTATACCTTAAATCTAAAACCAAAACTCTAAAAGAAAGACCCAAAATCAAAAAACCTTTTCCCAAAACCCTATACCTGAAACCCTAATCCTTAAACTCTAAAACCTGAAATCCAAAACCTAAACCGAAAAACATATAAACTATTCCCTAATATCAAAATAATTAACCCCAAAACATAAAATCTAAACCCTATCCCATAAAACTAAAACCAAAACCCTAAATCCAAAACCCAAAATCCCAAAACCCATACCCAAGACCCTATACCCAAAACCCTAACCCAAAACTCTAAATCCAAAATATCGAACCCTAAACCCAAAAGCATATAACCTATAACCTAATCTTAGAATCATAAACCCTAAAATAGAAAACCTAAACCCCAACCCTTAATTCTAAAACCGAAACCCTAAAACCAGAACAAAAAATCCTAAAACCTAGCCCCAAAACCATATACCCAAAACCCAAATCCCTAAACTCTAAATCCAAAAAGTTAAACCCCAAACCCAAAAACATATACCCTATACCCTAATAGGAAAATCCATAACCCTAAAACACAAAACCTAAACCCTATCCTTTAAATCTAAAACCAAAACCCAAAATCGAAAAATAAATTCCCAAAACCCTATACCCGAAAAGCCAATCGCCAAACCCTAAATCCAAAAAGCAGAACCCTAAACCCAAAAAACACCCCCTATAACCTAATCTTGAAATCCTTAACCCTAATACATAAAACCATAACCATAAAAATTAAATATAAAAACAAAATCCAAAACCCCAAACCCAAAATCGTAAAGCTAGTCCCCAAACCCTAAGCCTGAAACCCAAATCCCTAAACTCTAAATCCACAAAGACAAATCCAAAACCCCAAAACATAGTCCATATACCATAATCTTTAAATATTTAACCACAAAAAATAAATCCTAAACCCTATCACTTAAATCTAAAACCAAAACCCAAAACCCAAAACCCAAAATCTTAAGACCTAATCCCAAAACCCTACACCCAAAACCTTAATCCCAAAACACTAAATCCAAAAATATGAATCCTAAATGCAAAAACATATACCCTATAACCTAATCTTGAAATCCATAACCAAAAAATATAAAACCTAAACCCTAGGACTTAAATCTAAAACCTAAACCCTAGCTCTTAAATATAAAACCAAAACCCTAAAGCCAAAACCAAAAACCCTAAAACCTAGTCCAAATACCCTATACTCGAAACCCTAATACTAAAACTCTAAATCCAAAAATCTGAACCCCAAACCGAAATACATATACCCTATACCATAATCTTGAAATACATAACCCTTTAACATAAAACCCAAACCCTATCCCAAAAATCTAAAACCAAATACATAAAACCAAAACCCAAAACCCGAAATCCTAGTCCCCAAACCCTATACCCGAAACCATAATCCCTAAAATCTAAATCCAAAAATCTGAACTCTAAACCCAAAAGCATATCCCCTATACCATAATCTTGAAATCCGTAACCCTGAAACATAAAACCTAAACTCTATCCCTTAAATCTAATACCAAAACCCTAAAACCAAAACCCAAAATCCGAAAACCTAGTCCCCAAACCCTATACCTAGAACCCCAATCCCTAAAATCTAAATCCAAAGAGCTAAAACCTAAACCTAAAACAAATCCCCAATACCCTAATCTTGAAATCCTTAACCCTGATACACAAAATGTCAACCCTAACTCTTAAATCTAAAACCAAAACCCTCAAACGAAAACACAAAATCCTAAAACCTATTCCCCAAACCCTGAATCTGATACCCTAATCTCTAAACAATAAATCCAAAACGCTTAACGCTAAACACAAAAACATATCCCCTGTACCCTAATCTTGAAAACTTTAACCCAAAAATATAAAACCTAAACCCTATACATTTAATTTGAAACTAAAACCCTAAAACCAGAACCCAAAATCCTAAAACCTGGTCCCAAAACCCTATACCAGAATCCCTATTGCCTAACATTTAAATCCAAAAAACTGAACCCTAAAACAAAAAACATATATCCTATACCCCAATGTTGAAATACATAACCCTAAAACATAAAACCTAAACCCTAGCACTAAAATCTAAAACTGAAAACCATAAACCAAAAACGAAAACCCAAAACCTGAAATCCTTGTCCCAAAACCCTATACCCGAACCATAATACCTAAACACTAAATAAAAAATTCTGAACTCTAAACCAAAAAGCATATCCCCTATACCCTAATCTTGAAATCTGTAACCCCGAAACATAAAACCTAAACCCTATCCCTTAAATCTAATACCAAAACCCTAAAACCAAAACCCAAAATCCTAAAACCAAGTCCCCAAATCCAATACCTAGAACCCTAATCCCAAAACTCTAAATCCAAAGAGATGAAACCTCAACCCAAGACATATCCCCAATACCCTAATATGGAAATCCTTAACCCTGATACAAAAAACGTAAACCCTGCCTCTTAAATCTAAAACCAAAACCCTAAAATGAAAACACAAAATCCTAAAACCTATTCCCAAAACCCTATACCTGATACCATAATCCCTAAACAATAAATCCAAAAAGCTGAACCCTAAACCTAGAAACATATTCCCTCTACCCTAATCTTGAAATACTTAACTCTAAAACATCAAACCTAAACCCAAAACCATAAATCTAAAACCAAAACCCAAAATCCTAAAACCTAGTCCAAAAACCCTATAACCGAAACCCTAATCCCAAAACTCTAAATCCAAAAATCTGAACCCTAAACCCAAAATCATATCCCCTATACCCTAATATTGAAATCATTCACCCTAAAACATAAAACCAAAACCCTATCCCTTAAACCTGAAACCCAAACCCTAAAACCAAAACCCAAAATCCTAAAACCAAGTCCCAATTCCATATAACAGAAACCATAATATCTAAACTCTAAACCCAAAAAGCTAACCCTAAATCCAAAAACATATCCACACACCCTAATATTGAAATCTTTAACCCTAAACCATAAAACATAAGCCCTGACCCTTCAATCTAAAACCAAAACCATAAATCCAAAAAACCAGTCCCAAAACCCCTTACGTGAAACCCTAATCCCAAAACTCTAAATACAAAAATAAAAACCTAGAACCCAAAAAATATCCCCTATACCCAAATATTGAAATCCTTAACCCTAAAAAATAAAACCTAAACAATAGTCCTTAAAACTTAAACCAAAACTCTATAAGCAAAACCCAAAATCCTAAAACCTAGTCCCAAAAACCTTTAACCGAAACCCTAATAACTAAAATCTAAATATGAAAAGACGAACCCTAAACCCAAAAACATATCCCCTACACTATAATATTTAAGTATTTAACCGTAAAACAAAACACCTAAACCCTAGCTCTTAATCTAAAACCAAAACCCTAAAACCAAAACCGAAATCCTAAAACCTAGTCCCAAAACCCTATACCTGAAACCCAAATCCATAAACTCCAAATCCAAAAAGCAGAACCCTAAACCCAAAAACATATCCCCTATACCCTAATCTTGAATTACTTAACCCTAAAACCTAAAACTTTAACCCTATCCCTTAAATTTAAGACCAAAACCAAAAAACCAAAACCCAAAATCATAAAACCTAGTCCCAAACCACTATAACTGAAACACTAATCCATAAACTCTAAATACAAAAAGCTGAACCCTAAACCCAAAAACATATACCCTATACCATAGTCTTAAAATACTTAACCCTAAAACAGAAAACCTAAACCATATCTCTTTTATCTAAAACAAAAACCCTAAAGCCAAAACCCCAAATCTTAACACCTAGTCCCCAAACTCTATACACAAAACACAAATCTATAAACTCTAAATCAAAAAAATATGTACCCTAAACCCAAAAAAATATCCCCTAAAACCTAATCTTGAAATCCTTAATCCTAAATATAAAACCTAAACCCTCGACGTTAAATATGAAACCAAAACACTAAAACGAAAACCCAAAATCCTAAAACCTAGTCCCAAAACCCTATACACGGAACTCTAATCCTAAAATTCTAAATCCAAAACGCTGAACCCTAAACCCCAAAACATATCCCCTATACCCTAATCATAAAATACCTAACCATAAAATATAAAACCTAAACTCTATCCCTTATATCTAAAACCAAAACCCTAAAACCAAAACGCAAAATCCTAAAACCTAGTCACAAAACACTATACCCTAAACCCTAATCCCTAAACTCAAAATATAAAAAACTGAACCCTAAACCCAAAAACATATCCCGTATACCCTAATATTGAAATCCTTAACAATAAAACATAAAACATAAACCCTATACCTTAAATCTAAAACCAAAACTCTAAAAGAAAGACCCAAAATCAAAAAACCTTTTCCCAAAACCCTATACCTGAAACCCTAATCCTTAAACTCTAAAACCTGAAATCCAAAACCTAAACCGAAAAACATATAAACTATTCCCTAATATCAAAATAATTAACCCCAAAACATAAAATCTAAACCCTATCCCATAAAACTAAAACCAAAACCCTAAATCCAAAACCCAAAATCCCAAAACCCATACCCAAGACCCTATACCCAAAACCCTAACCCAAAACTCTAAATCCAAAATATCGAACCCTAAACCCAAAAGCATATAACCTATAACCTAATCTTAGAATCATAAACCCTAAAATAGAAAACCTAAACCCCAACCCTTAATTCTAAAACCGAAACCCTAAAACCAGAACAAAAAATCCTAAAACCTAGCCCCAAAACCATATACCCAAAACCCAAATCCCTAAACTCTAAATCCAAAAAGTTAAACCCCAAACCCAAAAACATATACCCTATACCCTAATAGGAAAATCCATAACCCTAAAACACAAAACCTAAACCCTATCCTTTAAATCTAAAACCAAAACCCAAAATCGAAAAATAAATTCCCAAAACCCTATACCCGAAAAGCCAATCGCTAAACCCTAAATCCAAAAAGCAGAACCCTAAACCCAAAAAACACCCCCTATAACCTAATCTTGAAATCCTTAACCCTAATACATAAAACCATAACCATAAAAATTAAATATAAAAACAAAATCCAAAACCCCAAACCCAAAATCGTAAAGCTAGTCCCCAAACCCTAAGCCTGAAACCCAAATCCCTAAACTCTAAATCCACAAAGACAAATCCAAAACCCCAAAACATAGTCCATATACCATAATCTTTAAATATTTAACCACAAAAAATAAATCCTAAACCCTATCACTTAAATCTAAAACCAAAACCCAAAACCCAAAACCCAAAATCTTAAGACCTAATCCCAAAACCCTACACCCAAAACCTTAATCCCAAAACACTAAATCCAAAAATATGAATCCTAAATGCAAAAACATATACCCTATAACCTAATCTTGAAATCCATAACCAAAAAATATAAAACCTAAACCCTAGGACTTAAATCTAAAACCTAAACCCTAGCTCTTAAATATAAAACCAAAACCCTAAAGCCAAAACCAAAAACCCTAAAACCTAGTCCAAATACCCTATACTCGAAACCCTAATACTAAAACTCTAAATCCAAAAATCTGAACCCCAAACCGAAATACATATACCCTATACCATAATCTTGAAATACATAACCCTTTAACATAAAACCCAAACCCTATCCCAAAAATCTAAAACCAAATACATAAAACCAAAACCCAAAACCCGAAATCCTAGTCCCCAAACCCTATACCCGAAACCATAATCCCTAAAATCTAAATCCAAAAATCTGAACTCTAAACCCAAAAGCATATCCCCTATACCATAATCTTGAAATCCGTAACCCTGAAACATAAAACCTAAACTCTATCCCTTAAATCTAATACCAAAACCCTAAAACCAAAACCCAAAATCCGAAAACCTAGTCCCCAAACCCTATACCTAGAACCCCAATCCCTAAAATCTAAATCCAAAGAGCTAAAACCTAAACCTAAAACAAATCCCCAATACCCTAATCTTGAAATCCTTAACCCTGATACACAAAATGTAAACCCTAACTCTTAAATCTAAAACCAAAACCCTCAAACGAAAACACAAAATCCTAAAACCTATTCCCCAAACCCTGAATCTGATACCCTAATCTCTAAACAATAAATCCAAAACGCTTAACGCTAAACACAAAAACATATCCCCTGTACCCTAATCTTGAAAACTTTAACCCAAAAATATAAAACCTAAACCCTATACATTTAATTTGAAACTAAAACCCTAAAACCAGAACCCAAAATCCTAAAACCTGGTCCCAAAACCCTATACCAGAATCCCTATTGCCTAACATTTAAATCCAAAAAACTGAACCCTAAAACAAAAAACATATATCCTATACCCCAATGTTGAAATACATAACCCTAAAACATAAAACCTAAACCCTAGCACTAAAATCTAAAACTGAAAACCATAAACCAAAAACGAAAACCCAAAACCTGAAATCCTTGTCCCAAAACCCTATACCCGAACCATAATACCTAAACACTAAATAAAAAATTCTGAACTCTAAACCAAAAAGCATATCCCCTATACCCTAATCTTGAAATCTGTAACCCCGAAACATAAAACCTAAACCCTATCCCTTAAATCTAATACCAAAACCCTAAAACCAAAACCCAAAATCCTAAAACCAAGTCCCCAAATCCAATACCTAGAACCCTAATCCCAAAACTCTAAATCCAAAGAGATGAAACCTCAACCCAAGACATATCCCCAATACCCTAATATGGAAATCCTTAACCCTGATACAAAAAACGTAAACCCTGCCTCTTAAATCTAAAACCAAAACCCTAAAATGAAAACACAAAATCCTAAAACCTATTCCCAAAACCCTATACCTGATACCATAATCCCTAAACAATAAATCCAAAAAGCTGAACCCTAAACCTAGAAACATATTCCCTCTACCCTAATCTTGAAATACTTAACTCTAAAACATCAAACCTAAACCCAAAACCATAAATCTAAAACCAAAACCCAAAATCCTAAAACCTAGTCCAAAAACCCTATAACCGAAACCCTAATCCCAAAACTCTAAATCCAAAAATCTGAACCCTAAACCCAAAATCATATCCCCTATACCCTAATATTGAAATCATTCACCCTAAAACATAAAACCAAAACCCTATCCCTTAAACCTGAAACCCAAACCCTAAAACCAAAACCCAAAATCCTAAAACCAAGTCCCAATTCCATATAACAGAAACCATAATATCTAAACTCTAAACCCAAAAAGCTAACCCTAAATCCAAAAACATATCCACACACCCTAATATTGAAATCTTTAACCCTAAACCATAAAACATAAGCCCTGACCCTTCAATCTAAAACCAAAACCATAAATCCAAAAAACCAGTCCCAAAACCCCTTACGTGAAACCCTAATCCCAAAACTCTAAATACAAAAATAAAAACCTAGAACCCAAAAAATATCCCCTATACCCAAATATTGAAATCCTTAACCCTAAAAAATAAAACCTAAACAATAGTCCTTAAAACTTAAACCAAAACTCTATAAGCAAAACCCAAAATCCTAAAACCTAGTCCCAAAAACCTTTAACCGAAACCCTAATAACTAAAATCTAAATATGAAAAGACGAACCCTAAACCCAAAAACATATCCCCTACACTATAATATTTAAGTATTTAACCGTAAAACAAAACACCTAAACCCTAGCTCTTAATCTAAAACCAAAACCCTAAAACCAAAACCGAAATCCTAAAACCTAGTCCCAAAACCCTATACCTGAAACCCAAATCCATAAACTCCAAATCCAAAAAGCAGAACCCTAAACCCAAAAACATATCCCCTATACCCTAATCTTGAATTACTTAACCCTAAAACCTAAAACTTTAACCCTATCCCTTAAATTTAAGACCAAAACCAAAAAACCAAAACCCAAAATCATAAAACCTAGTCCCAAACCACTATAACTGAAACACTAATCCATAAACTCTAAATACAAAAAGCTGAACCCTAAACCCAAAAACATATACCCTATACCATAGTCTTAAAATACTTAACCCTAAAACAGAAAACCTAAACCATATCTCTTTTATCTAAAACAAAAACCCTAAAGCCAAAACCCCAAATCTTAACACCTAGTCCCCAAACTCTATACACAAAACACAAATCTATAAACTCTAAATCAAAAAAATATGTACCCTAAACCCAAAAAAATATCCCCTAAAACCTAATCTTGAAATCCTTAATCCTAAATATAAAACCTAAACCCTCGACGTTAAATATGAAACCAAAACACTAAAACGAAAACCCAAAATCCTAAAACCTAGTCCCAAAACCCTATACACGGAACTCTAATCCTAAAATTCTAAATCCAAAACGCTGAACCCTAAACCCCAAAACATATCCCCTATACCCTAATCATAAAATACCTAACCATAAAATATAAAACCTAAACTCTATCCCTTATATCTAAAACCAAAACCCTAAAACCAAAACGCAAAATCCTAAAACCTAGTCACAAAACACTATACCCTAAACCCTAATCCCTAAACTCAAAATATAAAAAACTGAACCCTAAACCCAAAAACATATCCCGTATACCCTAATATTGAAATCCTTAACAATAAAACATAAAACATAAACCCTATACCTTAAATCTAAAACCAAAACTCTAAAAGAAAGACCCAAAATCAAAAAACCTTTTCCCAAAACCCTATACCTGAAACCCTAATCCTTAAACTCTAAAACCTGAAATCCAAAACCTAAACCGAAAAACATATAAACTATTCCCTAATATCAAAATAATTAACCCCAAAACATAAAATCTAAACCCTATCCCATAAAACTAAAACCAAAACCCTAAATCCAAAACCCAAAATCCCAAAACCCATACCCAAGACCCTATACCCAAAACCCTAACCCAAAACTCTAAATCCAAAATATCGAACCCTAAACCCAAAAGCATATAACCTATAACCTAATCTTAGAATCATAAACCCTAAAATAGAAAACCTAAACCCCAACCCTTAATTCTAAAACCGAAACCCTAAAACCAGAACAAAAAATCCTAAAACCTAGCCCCAAAACCATATACCCAAAACCCAAATCCCTAAACTCTAAATCCAAAAAGTTAAACCCCAAACCCAAAAACATATACCCTATACCCTAATAGGAAAATCCATAACCCTAAAACACAAAACCTAAACCCTATCCTTTAAATCTAAAACCAAAACCCAAAATCGAAAAATAAATTCCCAAAACCCTATACCCGAAAAGCCAATCGCCAAACCCTAAATCCAAAAAGCAGAACCCTAAACCCAAAAAACACCCCCTATAACCTAATCTTGAAATCCTTAACCCTAATACATAAAACCATAACCATAAAAATTAAATATAAAAACAAAATCCAAAACCCCAAACCCAAAATCGTAAAGCTAGTCCCCAAACCCTAAGCCTGAAACCCAAATCCCTAAACTCTAAATCCACAAAGACAAATCCAAAACCCCAAAACATAGTCCATATACCATAATCTTTAAATATTTAACCACAAAAAATAAATCCTAAACCCTATCACTTAAATCTAAAACCAAAACCCAAAACCCAAAACCCAAAATCTTAAGACCTAATCCCAAAACCCTACACCCAAAACCTTAATCCCAAAACACTAAATCCAAAAATATGAATCCTAAATGCAAAAACATATACCCTATAACCTAATCTTGAAATCCATAACCAAAAAATATAAAACCTAAACCCTAGGACTTAAATCTAAAACCTAAACCCTAGCTCTTAAATATAAAACCAAAACCCTAAAGCCAAAACCAAAAACCCTAAAACCTAGTCCAAATACCCTATACTCGAAACCCTAATACTAAAACTCTAAATCCAAAAATCTGAACCCCAAACCGAAATACATATACCCTATACCATAATCTTGAAATACATAACCCTTTAACATAAAACCCAAACCCTATCCCAAAAATCTAAAACCAAATACATAAAACCAAAACCCAAAACCCGAAATCCTAGTCCCCAAACCCTATACCCGAAACCATAATCCCTAAAATCTAAATCCAAAAATCTGAACTCTAAACCCAAAAGCATATCCCCTATACCATAATCTTGAAATCCGTAACCCTGAAACATAAAACCTAAACTCTATCCCTTAAATCTAATACCAAAACCCTAAAACCAAAACCCAAAATCCGAAAACCTAGTCCCCAAACCCTATACCTAGAACCCCAATCCCTAAAATCTAAATCCAAAGAGCTAAAACCTAAACCTAAAACAAATCCCCAATACCCTAATCTTGAAATCCTTAACCCTGATACACAAAATGTAAACCCTAACTCTTAAATCTAAAACCAAAACCCTCAAACGAAAACACAAAATCCTAAAACCTATTCCCCAAACCCTGAATCTGATACCCTAATCTCTAAACAATAAATCCAAAACGCTTAACGCTAAACACAAAAACATATCCCCTGTACCCTAATCTTGAAAACTTTAACCCAAAAATATAAAACCTAAACCCTATACATTTAATTTGAAACTAAAACCCTAAAACCAGAACCCAAAATCCTAAAACCTGGTCCCAAAACCCTATACCAGAATCCCTATTGCCTAACATTTAAATCCAAAAAACTGAACCCTAAAACAAAAAACATATATCCTATACCCCAATGTTGAAATACATAACCCTAAAACATAAAACCTAAACCCTAGCACTAAAATCTAAAACTGAAAACCATAAACCAAAAACGAAAACCCAAAACCTGAAATCCTTGTCCCAAAACCCTATACCCGAACCATAATACCTAAACACTAAATAAAAAATTCTGAACTCTAAACCAAAAAGCATATCCCCTATACCCTAATCTTGAAATCTGTAACCCCGAAACATAAAACCTAAACCCTATCCCTTAAATCTAATACCAAAACCCTAAAACCAAAACCCAAAATCCTAAAACCAAGTCCCCAAATCCAATACCTAGAACCCTAATCCCAAAACTCTAAATCCAAAGAGATGAAACCTCAACCCAAGACATATCCCCAATACCCTAATATGGAAATCCTTAACCCTGATACAAAAAACGTAAACCCTGCCTCTTAAATCTAAAACCAAAACCCTAAAATGAAAACACAAAATCCTAAAACCTATTCCCAAAACCCTATACCTGATACCATAATCCCTAAACAATAAATCCAAAAAGCTGAACCCTAAACCTAGAAACATATTCCCTCTACCCTAATCTTGAAATACTTAACTCTAAAACATCAAACCTAAACCCAAAACCATAAATCTAAAACCAAAACCCAAAATCCTAAAACCTAGTCCAAAAACCCTATAACCGAAACCCTAATCCCAAAACTCTAAATCCAAAAATCTGAACCCTAAACCCAAAATCATATCCCCTATACCCTAATATTGAAATCATTCACCCTAAAACATAAAACCAAAACCCTATCCCTTAAACCTGAAACCCAAACCCTAAAACCAAAACCCAAAATCCTAAAACCAAGTCCCAATTCCATATAACAGAAACCATAATATCTAAACTCTAAACCCAAAAAGCTAACCCTAAATCCAAAAACATATCCACACACCCTAATATTGAAATCTTTAACCCTAAACCATAAAACATAAGCCCTGACCCTTCAATCTAAAACCAAAACCATAAATCCAAAAAACCAGTCCCAAAACCCCTTACGTGAAACCCTAATCCCAAAACTCTAAATACAAAAATAAAAACCTAGAACCCAAAAAATATCCCCTATACCCAAATATTGAAATCCTTAACCCTAAAAAATAAAACCTAAACAATAGTCCTTAAAACTTAAACCAAAACTCTATAAGCAAAACCCAAAATCCTAAAACCTAGTCCCAAAAACCTTTAACCGAAACCCTAATAACTAAAATCTAAATATGAAAAGACGAACCCTAAACCCAAAAACATATCCCCTACACTATAATATTTAAGTATTTAACCGTAAAACAAAACACCTAAACCCTAGCTCTTAATCTAAAACCAAAACCCTAAAACCAAAACCGAAATCCTAAAACCTAGTCCCAAAACCCTATACCTGAAACCCAAATCCATAAACTCCAAATCCAAAAAGCAGAACCCTAAACCCAAAAACATATCCCCTATACCCTAATCTTGAATTACTTAACCCTAAAACCTAAAACTTTAACCCTATCCCTTAAATTTAAGACCAAAACCAAAAAACCAAAACCCAAAATCATAAAACCTAGTCCCAAACCACTATAACTGAAACACTAATCCATAAACTCTAAATACAAAAAGCTGAACCCTAAACCCAAAAACATATACCCTATACCATAGTCTTAAAATACTTAACCCTAAAACAGAAAACCTAAACCATATCTCTTTTATCTAAAACAAAAACCCTAAAGCCAAAACCCCAAATCTTAACACCTAGTCCCCAAACTCTATACACAAAACACAAATCTATAAACTCTAAATCAAAAAAATATGTACCCTAAACCCAAAAAAATATCCCCTAAAACCTAATCTTGAAATCCTTAATCCTAAATATAAAACCTAAACCCTCGACGTTAAATATGAAACCAAAACACTAAAACGAAAACCCAAAATCCTAAAACCTAGTCCCAAAACCCTATACACGGAACTCTAATCCTAAAATTCTAAATCCAAAACGCTGAACCCTAAACCCCAAAACATATCCCCTATACCCTAATCATAAAATACCTAACCATAAAATATAAAACCTAAACTCTATCCCTTATATCTAAAACCAAAACCCTAAAACCAAAACGCAAAATCCTAAAACCTAGTCACAAAACACTATACCCTAAACCCTAATCCCTAAACTCAAAATATAAAAAACTGAACCCTAAACCCAAAAACATATCCCGTATACCCTAATATTGAAATCCTTAACAATAAAACATAAAACATAAACCCTATACCTTAAATCTAAAACCAAAACTCTAAAAGAAAGACCCAAAATCAAAAAACCTTTTCCCAAAACCCTATACCTGAAACCCTAATCCTTAAACTCTAAAACCTGAAATCCAAAACCTAAACCGAAAAACATATAAACTATTCCCTAATATCAAAATAATTAACCCCAAAACATAAAATCTAAACCCTATCCCATAAAACTAAAACCAAAACCCTAAATCCAAAACCCAAAATCCCAAAACCCATACCCAAGACCCTATACCCAAAACCCTAACCCAAAACTCTAAATCCAAAATATCGAACCCTAAACCCAAAAGCATATAACCTATAACCTAATCTTAGAATCATAAACCCTAAAATAGAAAACCTAAACCCCAACCCTTAATTCTAAAACCGAAACCCTAAAACCAGAACAAAAAATCCTAAAACCTAGCCCCAAAACCATATACCCAAAACCCAAATCCCTAAACTCTAAATCCAAAAAGTTAAACCCCAAACCCAAAAACATATACCCTATACCCTAATAGGAAAATCCATAACCCTAAAACACAAAACCTAAACCCTATCCTTTAAATCTAAAACCAAAACCCAAAATCGAAAAATAAATTCCCAAAACCCTATACCCGAAAAGCCAATCGCTAAACCCTAAATCCAAAAAGCAGAACCCTAAACCCAAAAAACACCCCCTATAACCTAATCTTGAAATCCTTAACCCTAATACATAAAACCATAACCATAAAAATTAAATATAAAAACAAAATCCAAAACCCCAAACCCAAAATCGTAAAGCTAGTCCCCAAACCCTAAGCCTGAAACCCAAATCCCTAAACTCTAAATCCACAAAGACAAATCCAAAACCCCAAAACATAGTCCATATACCATAATCTTTAAATATTTAACCACAAAAAATAAATCCTAAACCCTATCACTTAAATCTAAAACCAAAACCCAAAACCCAAAACCCAAAATCTTAAGACCTAATCCCAAAACCCTACACCCAAAACCTTAATCCCAAAACACTAAATCCAAAAATATGAATCCTAAATGCAAAAACATATACCCTATAACCTAATCTTGAAATCCATAACCAAAAAATATAAAACCTAAACCCTAGGACTTAAATCTAAAACCTAAACCCTAGCTCTTAAATATAAAACCAAAACCCTAAAGCCAAAACCAAAAACCCTAAAACCTATCCAAATACCCTATACTCGAAACCCTAATACTAAAACTCTAAATCCAAAAATCTGAACCCCAAACCGAAATACATATACCCTATACCATAATCTTGAAATACATAACCCTTTAACATAAAACCCAAACCCTATCCCAAAAATCTAAAACCAAATACATAAAACCAAAACCCAAAACCCGAAATCCTAGTCCCCAAACCCTATACCCGAAACCATAATCCCTAAAATCTAAATCCAAAAATCTGAACTCTAAACCCAAAAGCATATCCCCTATACCATAATCTTGAAATCCGTAACCCTGAAACATAAAACCTAAACTCTATCCCTTAAATCTAATACCAAAACCCTAAAACCAAAACCCAAAATCCGAAAACCTAGTCCCCAAACCCTATACCTAGAACCCCAATCCCTAAAATCTAAATCCAAAGAGCTAAAACCTAAACCTAAAACAAATCCCCAATACCCTAATCTTGAAATCCTTAACCCTGATACACAAAATGTAAACCCTAACTCTTAAATCTAAAACCAAAACCCTCAAACGAAAACACAAAATCCTAAAACCTATTCCCCAAACCCTGAATCTGATACCCTAATCTCTAAACAATAAATCCAAAACGCTTAACGCTAAACACAAAAACATATCCCCTGTACCCTAATCTTGAAAACTTTAACCCAAAAATATAAAACCTAAACCCTATACATTTAATTTGAAACTAAAACCCTAAAACCAGAACCCAAAATCCTAAAACCTGGTCCCAAAACCCTATACCAGAATCCCTATTGCCTAACATTTAAATCCAAAAAACTGAACCCTAAAACAAAAAACATATATCCTATACCCCAATGTTGAAATACATAACCCTAAAACATAAAACCTAAACCCTAGCACTAAAATCTAAAACTGAAAACCATAAACCAAAAACGAAAACCCAAAACCTGAAATCCTTGTCCCAAAACCCTATACCCGAACCATAATACCTAAACACTAAATAAAAAATTCTGAACTCTAAACCAAAAAGCATATCCCCTATACCCTAATCTTGAAATCTGTAACCCCGAAACATAAAACCTAAACCCTATCCCTTAAATCTAATACCAAAACCCTAAAACCAAAACCCAAAATCCTAAAACCAAGTCCCCAAATCCAATACCTAGAACCCTAATCCCAAAACTCTAAATCCAAAGAGATGAAACCTCAACCCAAGACATATCCCCAATACCCTAATATGGAAATCCTTAACCCTGATACAAAAAACGTAAACCCTGCCTCTTAAATCTAAAACCAAAACCCTAAAATGAAAACACAAAATCCTAAAACCTATTCCCAAAACCCTATACCTGATACCATAATCCCTAAACAATAAATCCAAAAAGCTGAACCCTAAACCTAGAAACATATTCCCTCTACCCTAATCTTGAAATACTTAACTCTAAAACATCAAACCTAAACCCAAAACCATAAATCTAAAACCAAAACCCAAAATCCTAAAACCTAGTCCAAAAACCCTATAACCGAAACCCTAATCCCAAAACTCTAAATCCAAAAATCTGAACCCTAAACCCAAAATCATATCCCCTATACCCTAATATTGAAATCATTCACCCTAAAACATAAAACCAAAACCCTATCCCTTAAACCTGAAACCCAAACCCTAAAACCAAAACCCAAAATCCTAAAACCAAGTCCCAATTCCATATAACAGAAACCATAATATCTAAACTCTAAACCCAAAAAGCTAACCCTAAATCCAAAAACATATCCACACACCCTAATATTGAAATCTTTAACCCTAAACCATAAAACATAAGCCCTGACCCTTCAATCTAAAACCAAAACCATAAATCCAAAAAACCAGTCCCAAAACCCCTTACGTGAAACCCTAATCCCAAAACTCTAAATACAAAAATAAAAACCTAGAACCCAAAAAATATCCCCTATACCCAAATATTGAAATCCTTAACCCTAAAAAATAAAACCTAAACAATAGTCCTTAAAACTTAAACCAAAACTCTATAAGCAAAACCCAAAATCCTAAAACCTAGTCCCAAAAACCTTTAACCGAAACCCTAATAACTAAAATCTAAATATGAAAAGACGAACCCTAAACCCAAAAACATATCCCCTACACTATAATATTTAAGTATTTAACCGTAAAACAAAACACCTAAACCCTAGCTCTTAATCTAAAACCAAAACCCTAAAACCAAAACCGAAATCCTAAAACCTAGTCCCAAAACCCTATACCTGAAACCCAAATCCATAAACTCCAAATCCAAAAAGCAGAACCCTAAACCCAAAAACATATCCCCTATACCCTAATCTTGAATTACTTAACCCTAAAACCTAAAACTTTAACCCTATCCCTTAAATTTAAGACCAAAACCAAAAAACCAAAACCCAAAATCATAAAACCTAGTCCCAAACCACTATAACTGAAACACTAATCCATAAACTCTAAATACAAAAAGCTGAACCCTAAACCCAAAAACATATACCCTATACCATAGTCTTAAAATACTTAACCCTAAAACAGAAAACCTAAACCATATCTCTTTTATCTAAAACAAAAACCCTAAAGCCAAAACCCCAAATCTTAACACCTAGTCCCCAAACTCTATACACAAAACACAAATCTATAAACTCTAAATCAAAAAAATATGTACCCTAAACCCAAAAAAATATCCCCTAAAACCTAATCTTGAAATCCTTAATCCTAAATATAAAACCTAAACCCTCGACGTTAAATATGAAACCAAAACACTAAAACGAAAACCCAAAATCCTAAAACCTAGTCCCAAAACCCTATACACGGAACTCTAATCCTAAAATTCTAAATCCAAAACGCTGAACCCTAAACCCCAAAACATATCCCCTATACCCTAATCATAAAATACCTAACCATAAAATATAAAACCTAAACTCTATCCCTTATATCTAAAACCAAAACCCTAAAACCAAAACGCAAAATCCTAAAACCTAGTCACAAAACACTATACCCTAAACCCTAATCCCTAAACTCAAAATATAAAAAACTGAACCCTAAACCCAAAAACATATCCCGTATACCCTAATATTGAAATCCTTAACAATAAAACATAAAACATAAACCCTATACCTTAAATCTAAAACCAAAACTCTAAAAGAAAGACCCAAAATCAAAAAACCTTTTCCCAAAACCCTATACCTGAAACCCTAATCCTTAAACTCTAAAACCTGAAATCCAAAACCTAAACCGAAAAACATATAAACTATTCCCTAATATCAAAATAATTAACCCCAAAACATAAAATCTAAACCCTATCCCATAAAACTAAAACCAAAACCCTAAATCCAAAACCCAAAATCCCAAAACCCATACCCAAGACCCTATACCCAAAACCCTAACCCAAAACTCTAAATCCAAAATATCGAACCCTAAACCCAAAAGCATATAACCTATAACCTAATCTTAGAATCATAAACCCTAAAATAGAAAACCTAAACCCCAACCCTTAATTCTAAAACCGAAACCCTAAAACCAGAACAAAAAATCCTAAAACCTAGCCCCAAAACCATATACCCAAAACCCAAATCCCTAAACTCTAAATCCAAAAAGTTAAACCCCAAACCCAAAAACATATACCCTATACCCTAATAGGAAAATCCATAACCCTAAAACACAAAACCTAAACCCTATCCTTTAAATCTAAAACCAAAACCCAAAATCGAAAAATAAATTCCCAAAACCCTATACCCGAAAAGCCAATCGCCAAACCCTAAATCCAAAAAGCAGAACCCTAAACCCAAAAAACACCCCCTATAACCTAATCTTGAAATCCTTAACCCTAATACATAAAACCATAACCATAAAAATTAAATATAAAAACAAAATCCAAAACCCCAAACCCAAAATCGTAAAGCTAGTCCCCAAACCCTAAGCCTGAAACCCAAATCCCTAAACTCTAAATCCACAAAGACAAATCCAAAACCCCAAAACATAGTCCATATACCATAATCTTTAAATATTTAACCACAAAAAATAAATCCTAAACCCTATCACTTAAATCTAAAACCAAAACCCAAAACCCAAAACCCAAAATCTTAAGACCTAATCCCAAAACCCTACACCCAAAACCTTAATCCCAAAACACTAAATCCAAAAATATGAATCCTAAATGCAAAAACATATACCCTATAACCTAATCTTGAAATCCATAACCAAAAAATATAAAACCTAAACCCTAGGACTTAAATCTAAAACCTAAACCCTAGCTCTTAAATATAAAACCAAAACCCTAAAGCCAAAACCAAAAACCCTAAAACCTAGTCCAAATACCCTATACTCGAAACCCTAATACTAAAACTCTAAATCCAAAAATCTGAACCCCAAACCGAAATACATATACCCTATACCATAATCTTGAAATACATAACCCTTTAACATAAAACCCAAACCCTATCCCAAAAATCTAAAACCAAATACATAAAACCAAAACCCAAAACCCGAAATCCTAGTCCCCAAACCCTATACCCGAAACCATAATCCCTAAAATCTAAATCCAAAAATCTGAACTCTAAACCCAAAAGCATATCCCCTATACCATAATCTTGAAATCCGTAACCCTGAAACATAAAACCTAAACTCTATCCCTTAAATCTAATACCAAAACCCTAAAACCAAAACCCAAAATCCGAAAACCTAGTCCCCAAACCCTATACCTAGAACCCCAATCCCTAAAATCTAAATCCAAAGAGCTAAAACCTAAACCTAAAACAAATCCCCAATACCCTAATCTTGAAATCCTTAACCCTGATACACAAAATGTAAACCCTAACTCTTAAATCTAAAACCAAAACCCTCAAACGAAAACACAAAATCCTAAAACCTATTCCCCAAACCCTGAATCTGATACCCTAATCTCTAAACAATAAATCCAAAACGCTTAACGCTAAACACAAAAACATATCCCCTGTACCCTAATCTTGAAAACTTTAACCCAAAAATATAAAACCTAAACCCTATACATTTAATTTGAAACTAAAACCCTAAAACCAGAACCCAAAATCCTAAAACCTGGTCCCAAAACCCTATACCAGAATCCCTATTGCCTAACATTTAAATCCAAAAAACTGAACCCTAAAACAAAAAACATATATCCTATACCCCAATGTTGAAATACATAACCCTAAAACATAAAACCTAAACCCTAGCACTAAAATCTAAAACTGAAAACCATAAACCAAAAACGAAAACCCAAAACCTGAAATCCTTGTCCCAAAACCCTATACCCGAACCATAATACCTAAACACTAAATAAAAAATTCTGAACTCTAAACCAAAAAGCATATCCCCTATACCCTAATCTTGAAATCTGTAACCCCGAAACATAAAACCTAAACCCTATCCCTTAAATCTAATACCAAAACCCTAAAACCAAAACCCAAAATCCTAAAACCAAGTCCCCAAATCCAATACCTAGAACCCTAATCCCAAAACTCTAAATCCAAAGAGATGAAACCTCAACCCAAGACATATCCCCAATACCCTAATATGGAAATCCTTAACCCTGATACAAAAAACGTAAACCCTGCCTCTTAAATCTAAAACCAAAACCCTAAAATGAAAACACAAAATCCTAAAACCTATTCCCAAAACCCTATACCTGATACCATAATCCCTAAACAATAAATCCAAAAAGCTGAACCCTAAACCTAGAAACATATTCCCTCTACCCTAATCTTGAAATACTTAACTCTAAAACATCAAACCTAAACCCAAAACCATAAATCTAAAACCAAAACCCAAAATCCTAAAACCTAGTCCAAAAACCCTATAACCGAAACCCTAATCCCAAAACTCTAAATCCAAAAATCTGAACCCTAAACCCAAAATCATATCCCCTATACCCTAATATTGAAATCATTCACCCTAAAACATAAAACCAAAACCCTATCCCTTAAACCTGAAACCCAAACCCTAAAACCAAAACCCAAAATCCTAAAACCAAGTCCCAATTCCATATAACAGAAACCATAATATCTAAACTCTAAACCCAAAAAGCTAACCCTAAATCCAAAAACATATCCACACACCCTAATATTGAAATCTTTAACCCTAAACCATAAAACATAAGCCCTGACCCTTCAATCTAAAACCAAAACCATAAATCCAAAAAACCAGTCCCAAAACCCCTTACGTGAAACCCTAATCCCAAAACTCTAAATACAAAAATAAAAACCTAGAACCCAAAAAATATCCCCTATACCCAAATATTGAAATCCTTAACCCTAAAAAATAAAACCTAAACAATAGTCCTTAAAACTTAAACCAAAACTCTATAAGCAAAACCCAAAATCCTAAAACCTAGTCCCAAAAACCTTTAACCGAAACCCTAATAACTAAAATCTAAATATGAAAAGACGAACCCTAAACCCAAAAACATATCCCCTACACTATAATATTTAAGTATTTAACCGTAAAACAAAACACCTAAACCCTAGCTCTTAATCTAAAACCAAAACCCTAAAACCAAAACCGAAATCCTAAAACCTAGTCCCAAAACCCTATACCTGAAACCCAAATCCATAAACTCCAAATCCAAAAAGCAGAACCCTAAACCCAAAAACATATCCCCTATACCCTAATCTTGAATTACTTAACCCTAAAACCTAAAACTTTAACCCTATCCCTTAAATTTAAGACCAAAACCAAAAAACCAAAACCCAAAATCATAAAACCTAGTCCCAAACCACTATAACTGAAACACTAATCCATAAACTCTAAATACAAAAAGCTGAACCCTAAACCCAAAAACATATACCCTATACCATAGTCTTAAAATACTTAACCCTAAAACAGAAAACCTAAACCATATCTCTTTTATCTAAAACAAAAACCCTAAAGCCAAAACCCCAAATCTTAACACCTAGTCCCCAAACTCTATACACAAAACACAAATCTATAAACTCTAAATCAAAAAAATATGTACCCTAAACCCAAAAAAATATCCCCTAAAACCTAATCTTGAAATCCTTAATCCTAAATATAAAACCTAAACCCTCGACGTTAAATATGAAACCAAAACACTAAAACGAAAACCCAAAATCCTAAAACCTAGTCCCAAAACCCTATACACGGAACTCTAATCCTAAAATTCTAAATCCAAAACGCTGAACCCTAAACCCCAAAACATATCCCCTATACCCTAATCATAAAATACCTAACCATAAAATATAAAACCTAAACTCTATCCCTTATATCTAAAACCAAAACCCTAAAACCAAAACGCAAAATCCTAAAACCTAGTCACAAAACACTATACCCTAAACCCTAATCCCTAAACTCAAAATATAAAAAACTGAACCCTAAACCCAAAAACATATCCCGTATACCCTAATATTGAAATCCTTAACAATAAAACATAAAACATAAACCCTATACCTTAAATCTAAAACCAAAACTCTAAAAGAAAGACCCAAAATCAAAAAACCTTTTCCCAAAACCCTATACCTGAAACCCTAATCCTTAAACTCTAAAACCTGAAATCCAAAACCTAAACCGAAAAACATATAAACTATTCCCTAATATCAAAATAATTAACCCCAAAACATAAAATCTAAACCCTATCCCATAAAACTAAAACCAAAACCCTAAATCCAAAACCCAAAATCCCAAAACCCATACCCAAGACCCTATACCCAAAACCCTAACCCAAAACTCTAAATCCAAAATATCGAACCCTAAACCCAAAAGCATATAACCTATAACCTAATCTTAGAATCATAAACCCTAAAATAGAAAACCTAAACCCCAACCCTTAATTCTAAAACCGAAACCCTAAAACCAGAACAAAAAATCCTAAAACCTAGCCCCAAAACCATATACCCAAAACCCAAATCCCTAAACTCTAAATCCAAAAAGTTAAACCCCAAACCCAAAAACATATACCCTATACCCTAATAGGAAAATCCATAACCCTAAAACACAAAACCTAAACCCTATCCTTTAAATCTAAAACCAAAACCCAAAATCGAAAAATAAATTCCCAAAACCCTATACCCGAAAAGCCAATCGCTAAACCCTAAATCCAAAAAGCAGAACCCTAAACCCAAAAAACACCCCCTATAACCTAATCTTGAAATCCTTAACCCTAATACATAAAACCATAACCATAAAAATTAAATATAAAAACAAAATCCAAAACCCCAAACCCAAAATCGTAAAGCTAGTCCCCAAACCCTAAGCCTGAAACCCAAATCCCTAAACTCTAAATCCACAAAGACAAATCCAAAACCCCAAAACATAGTCCATATACCATAATCTTTAAATATTTAACCACAAAAAATAAATCCTAAACCCTATCACTTAAATCTAAAACCAAAACCCAAAACCCAAAACCCAAAATCTTAAGACCTAATCCCAAAACCCTACACCCAAAACCTTAATCCCAAAACACTAAATCCAAAAATATGAATCCTAAATGCAAAAACATATACCCTATAACCTAATCTTGAAATCCATAACCAAAAAATATAAAACCTAAACCCTAGGACTTAAATCTAAAACCTAAACCCTAGCTCTTAAATATAAAACCAAAACCCTAAAGCCAAAACCAAAAACCCTAAAACCTATCCAAATACCCTATACTCGAAACCCTAATACTAAAACTCTAAATCCAAAAATCTGAACCCCAAACCGAAATACATATACCCTATACCATAATCTTGAAATACATAACCCTTTAACATAAAACCCAAACCCTATCCCAAAAATCTAAAACCAAATACATAAAACCAAAACCCAAAACCCGAAATCCTAGTCCCCAAACCCTATACCCGAAACCATAATCCCTAAAATCTAAATCCAAAAATCTGAACTCTAAACCCAAAAGCATATCCCCTATACCATAATCTTGAAATCCGTAACCCTGAAACATAAAACCTAAACTCTATCCCTTAAATCTAATACCAAAACCCTAAAACCAAAACCCAAAATCCGAAAACCTAGTCCCCAAACCCTATACCTAGAACCCCAATCCCTAAAATCTAAATCCAAAGAGCTAAAACCTAAACCTAAAACAAATCCCCAATACCCTAATCTTGAAATCCTTAACCCTGATACACAAAATGTAAACCCTAACTCTTAAATCTAAAACCAAAACCCTCAAACGAAAACACAAAATCCTAAAACCTATTCCCCAAACCCTGAATCTGATACCCTAATCTCTAAACAATAAATCCAAAACGCTTAACGCTAAACACAAAAACATATCCCCTGTACCCTAATCTTGAAAACTTTAACCCAAAAATATAAAACCTAAACCCTATACATTTAATTTGAAACTAAAACCCTAAAACCAGAACCCAAAATCCAAAAACCTGGTCCCAAAACCCTATACCAGAATCCCTATTGCCTAACATTTAAATCCAAAAAACTGAACCCTAAAACAAAAAACATATATCCTATACCCCAATGTTGAAATACATAACCCTAAAACATAAAACCTAAACCCTAGCACTAAAATCTAAAACTGAAAACCATAAACCAAAAACGAAAACCCAAAACCTGAAATCCTTGTCCCAAAACCCTATACCCGAACCATAATACCTAAACACTAAATAAAAAATTCTGAACTCTAAACCAAAAAGCATATCCCCTATACCCTAATCTTGAAATCTGTAACCCCGAAACATAAAACCTAAACCCTATCCCTTAAATCTAATACCAAAACCCTAAAACCAAAACCCAAAATCCTAAAACCAAGTCCCCAAATCCAATACCTAGAACCCTAATCCCAAAACTCTAAATCCAAAGAGATGAAACCTCAACCCAAGACATATCCCCAATACCCTAATATGGAAATCCTTAACCCTGATACAAAAAACGTAAACCCTGCCTCTTAAATCTAAAACCAAAACCCTAAAATGAAAACACAAAATCCTAAAACCTATTCCCAAAACCCTATACCTGATACCATAATCCCTAAACAATAAATCCAAAAAGCTGAACCCTAAACCTAGAAACATATTCCCTCTACCCTAATCTTGAAATACTTAACTCTAAAACATCAAACCTAAACCCAAAACCATAAATCTAAAACCAAAACCCAAAATCCTAAAACCTAGTCCAAAAACCCTATAACCGAAACCCTAATCCCAAAACTCTAAATCCAAAAATCTGAACCCTAAACCCAAAATCATATCCCCTATACCCTAATATTGAAATCATTCACCCTAAAACATAAAACCAAAACCCTATCCCTTAAACCTGAAACCCAAACCCTAAAACCAAAACCCAAAATCCTAAAACCAAGTCCCAATTCCATATAACAGAAACCATAATATCTAAACTCTAAACCCAAAAAGCTAACCCTAAATCCAAAAACATATCCACACACCCTAATATTGAAATCTTTAACCCTAAACCATAAAACATAAGCCCTGACCCTTCAATCTAAAACCAAAACCATAAATCCAAAAAACCAGTCCCAAAACCCCTTACGTGAAACCCTAATCCCAAAACTCTAAATACAAAAATAAAAACCTAGAACCCAAAAAATATCCCCTATACCCAAATATTGAAATCCTTAACCCTAAAAAATAAAACCTAAACAATAGTCCTTAAAACTTAAACCAAAACTCTATAAGCAAAACCCAAAATCCTAAAACCTAGTCCCAAAAACCTTTAACCGAAACCCTAATAACTAAAATCTAAATATGAAAAGACGAACCCTAAACCCAAAAACATATCCCCTACACTATAATATTTAAGTATTTAACCGTAAAACAAAACACCTAAACCCTAGCTCTTAATCTAAAACCAAAACCCTAAAACCAAAACCGAAATCCTAAAACCTAGTCCCAAAACCCTATACCTGAAACCCAAATCCATAAACTCCAAATCCAAAAAGCAGAACCCTAAACCCAAAAACATATCCCCTATACCCTAATCTTGAATTACTTAACCCTAAAACCTAAAACTTTAACCCTATCCCTTAAATTTAAGACCAAAACCAAAAAACCAAAACCCAAAATCATAAAACCTAGTCCCAAACCACTATAACTGAAACACTAATCCATAAACTCTAAATACAAAAAGCTGAACCCTAAACCCAAAAACATATACCCTATACCATAGTCTTAAAATACTTAACCCTAAAACAGAAAACCTAAACCATATCTCTTTTATCTAAAACAAAAACCCTAAAGCCAAAACCCCAAATCTTAACACCTAGTCCCCAAACTCTATACACAAAACACAAATCTATAAACTCTAAATCAAAAAAATATGTACCCTAAACCCAAAAAAATATCCCCTAAAACCTAATCTTGAAATCCTTAATCCTAAATATAAAACCTAAACCCTCGACGTTAAATATGAAACCAAAACACTAAAACGAAAACCCAAAATCCTAAAACCTAGTCCCAAAACCCTATACACGGAACTCTAATCCTAAAATTCTAAATCCAAAACGCTGAACCCTAAACCCCAAAACATATCCCCTATACCCTAATCATAAAATACCTAACCATAAAATATAAAACCTAAACTCTATCCCTTATATCTAAAACCAAAACCCTAAAACCAAAACGCAAAATCCTAAACCCTAGTCACAAAACACTATACCCTAAACCCTAATCCCTAAACTCAAAATATAAAAAACTGAACCCTAAACCCAAAAACATATCCCGTATACCCTAATATTGAAATCCTTAACAATAAAACATAAAACATAAACCCTATACCTTAAATCTAAAACCAAAACTCTAAAAGAAAGACCCAAAATCAAAAAACCTTTTCCCAAAACCCTATACCTGAAACCCTAATCCTTAAACTCTAAAACCTGAAATCCAAAACCTAAACCGAAAAACATATAAACTATTCCCTAATATCAAAATAATTAACCCCAAAACATAAAATCTAAACCCTATCCCATAAAACTAAAACCAAAACCCTAAATCCAAAACCCAAAATCCCAAAACCCATACCCAAGACCCTATACCCAAAACCCTAACCCAAAACTCTAAATCCAAAATATCGAACCCTAAACCCAAAAGCATATAACCTATAACCTAATCTTAGAATCATAAACCCTAAAATAGAAAACCTAAACCCCAACCCTTAATTCTAAAACCGAAACCCTAAAACCAGAACAAAAAATCCTAAAACCTAGCCCCAAAACCATATACCCAAAACCCAAATCCCTAAACTCTAAATCCAAAAAGTTAAACCCCAAACCCAAAAACATATACCCTATACCCTAATAGGAAAATCCATAACCCTAAAACACAAAACCTAAACCCTATCCTTTAAATCTAAAACCAAAACCCAAAATCGAAAAATAAATTCCCAAAACCCTATACCCGAAAAGCCAATCGCCAAACCCTAAATCCAAAAAGCAGAACCCTAAACCCAAAAAACACCCCCTATAACCTAATCTTGAAATCCTTAACCCTAATACATAAAACCATAACCATAAAAATTAAATATAAAAACAAAATCCAAAACCCCAAACCCAAAATCGTAAAGCTAGTCCCCAAACCCTAAGCCTGAAACCCAAATCCCTAAACTCTAAATCCACAAAGACAAATCCAAAACCCCAAAACATAGTCCATATACCATAATCTTTAAATATTTAACCACAAAAAATAAATCCTAAACCCTATCACTTAAATCTAAAACCAAAACCCAAAACCCAAAACCCAAAATCTTAAGACCTAATCCCAAAACCCTACACCCAAAACCTTAATCCCAAAACACTAAATCCAAAAATATGAATCCTAAATGCAAAAACATATACCCTATAACCTAATCTTGAAATCCATAACCAAAAAATATAAAACCTAAACCCTAGGACTTAAATCTAAAACCTAAACCCTAGCTCTTAAATATAAAACCAAAACCCTAAAGCCAAAACCAAAAACCCTAAAACCTAGTCCAAATACCCTATACTCGAAACCCTAATACTAAAACTCTAAATCCAAAAATCTGAACCCCAAACCGAAATACATATACCCTATACCATAATCTTGAAATACATAACCCTTTAACATAAAACCCAAACCCTATCCCAAAAATCTAAAACCAAATACATAAAACCAAAACCCAAAACCCGAAATCCTAGTCCCCAAACCCTATACCCGAAACCATAATCCCTAAAATCTAAATCCAAAAATCTGAACTCTAAACCCAAAAGCATATCCCCTATACCATAATCTTGAAATCCGTAACCCTGAAACATAAAACCTAAACTCTATCCCTTAAATCTAATACCAAAACCCTAAAACCAAAACCCAAAATCCGAAAACCTAGTCCCCAAACCCTATACCTAGAACCCCAATCCCTAAAATCTAAATCCAAAGAGCTAAAACCTAAACCTAAAACAAATCCCCAATACCCTAATCTTGAAATCCTTAACCCTGATACACAAAATGTAAACCCTAACTCTTAAATCTAAAACCAAAACCCTCAAACGAAAACACAAAATCCTAAAACCTATTCCCCAAACCCTGAATCTGATACCCTAATCTCTAAACAATAAATCCAAAACGCTTAACGCTAAACACAAAAACATATCCCCTGTACCCTAATCTTGAAAACTTTAACCCAAAAATATAAAACCTAAACCCTATACATTTAATTTGAAACTAAAACCCTAAAACCAGAACCCAAAATCCAAAAACCTGGTCCCAAAACCCTATACCAGAATCCCTATTGCCTAACATTTAAATCCAAAAAACTGAACCCTAAAACAAAAAACATATATCCTATACCCCAATGTTGAAATACATAACCCTAAAACATAAAACCTAAACCCTAGCACTAAAATCTAAAACTGAAAACCATAAACCAAAAACGAAAACCCAAAACCTGAAATCCTTGTCCCAAAACCCTATACCCGAACCATAATACCTAAACACTAAATAAAAAATTCTGAACTCTAAACCAAAAAGCATATCCCCTATACCCTAATCTTGAAATCTGTAACCCCGAAACATAAAACCTAAACCCTATCCCTTAAATCTAATACCAAAACCCTAAAACCAAAACCCAAAATCCTAAAACCAAGTCCCCAAATCCAATACCTAGAACCCTAATCCCAAAACTCTAAATCCAAAGAGATGAAACCTCAACCCAAGACATATCCCCAATACCCTAATATGGAAATCCTTAACCCTGATACAAAAAACGTAAACCCTGCCTCTTAAATCTAAAACCAAAACCCTAAAATGAAAACACAAAATCCTAAAACCTATTCCCAAAACCCTATACCTGATACCATAATCCCTAAACAATAAATCCAAAAAGCTGAACCCTAAACCTAGAAACATATTCCCTCTACCCTAATCTTGAAATACTTAACTCTAAAACATCAAACCTAAACCCAAAACCATAAATCTAAAACCAAAACCCAAAATCCTAAAACCTAGTCCAAAAACCCTATAACCGAAACCCTAATCCCAAAACTCTAAATCCAAAAATCTGAACCCTAAACCCAAAATCATATCCCCTATACCCTAATATTGAAATCATTCACCCTAAAACATAAAACCAAAACCCTATCCCTTAAACCTGAAACCCAAACCCTAAAACCAAAACCCAAAATCCTAAAACCAAGTCCCAATTCCATATAACAGAAACCATAATATCTAAACTCTAAACCCAAAAAGCTAACCCTAAATCCAAAAACATATCCACACACCCTAATATTGAAATCTTTAACCCTAAACCATAAAACATAAGCCCTGACCCTTCAATCTAAAACCAAAACCATAAATCCAAAAAACCAGTCCCAAAACCCCTTACGTGAAACCCTAATCCCAAAACTCTAAATACAAAAATAAAAACCTAGAACCCAAAAAATATCCCCTATACCCAAATATTGAAATCCTTAACCCTAAAAAATAAAACCTAAACAATAGTCCTTAAAACTTAAACCAAAACTCTATAAGCAAAACCCAAAATCCTAAAACCTAGTCCCAAAAACCTTTAACCGAAACCCTAATAACTAAAATCTAAATATGAAAAGACGAACCCTAAACCCAAAAACATATCCCCTACACTATAATATTTAAGTATTTAACCGTAAAACAAAACACCTAAACCCTAGCTCTTAATCTAAAACCAAAACCCTAAAACCAAAACCGAAATCCTAAAACCTAGTCCCAAAACCCTATACCTGAAACCCAAATCCATAAACTCCAAATCCAAAAAGCAGAACCCTAAACCCAAAAACATATCCCCTATACCCTAATCTTGAATTACTTAACCCTAAAACCTAAAACTTTAACCCTATCCCTTAAATTTAAGACCAAAACCAAAAAACCAAAACCCAAAATCATAAAACCTAGTCCCAAACCACTATAACTGAAACACTAATCCATAAACTCTAAATACAAAAAGCTGAACCCTAAACCCAAAAACATATACCCTATACCATAGTCTTAAAATACTTAACCCTAAAACAGAAAACCTAAACCATATCTCTTTTATCTAAAACAAAAACCCTAAAGCCAAAACCCCAAATCTTAACACCTAGTCCCCAAACTCTATACACAAAACACAAATCTATAAACTCTAAATCAAAAAAATATGTACCCTAAACCCAAAAAAATATCCCCTAAAACCTAATCTTGAAATCCTTAATCCTAAATATAAAACCTAAACCCTCGACGTTAAATATGAAACCAAAACACTAAAACGAAAACCCAAAATCCTAAAACCTAGTCCCAAAACCCTATACACGGAACTCTAATCCTAAAATTCTAAATCCAAAACGCTGAACCCTAAACCCCAAAACATATCCCCTATACCCTAATCATAAAATACCTAACCATAAAATATAAAACCTAAACTCTATCCCTTATATCTAAAACCAAAACCCTAAAACCAAAACGCAAAATCCTAAAACCTAGTCACAAAACACTATACCCTAAACCCTAATCCCTAAACTCAAAATATAAAAAACTGAACCCTAAACCCAAAAACATATCCCGTATACCCTAATATTGAAATCCTTAACAATAAAACATAAAACATAAACCCTATACCTTAAATCTAAAACCAAAACTCTAAAAGAAAGACCCAAAATCAAAAAACCTTTTCCCAAAACCCTATACCTGAAACCCTAATCCTTAAACTCTAAAACCTGAAATCCAAAACCTAAACCGAAAAACATATAAACTATTCCCTAATATCAAAATAATTAACCCCAAAACATAAAATCTAAACCCTATCCCATAAAACTAAAACCAAAACCCTAAATCCAAAACCCAAAATCCCAAAACCCATACCCAAGACCCTATACCCAAAACCCTAACCCAAAACTCTAAATCCAAAATATCGAACCCTAAACCCAAAAGCATATAACCTATAACCTAATCTTAGAATCATAAACCCTAAAATAGAAAACCTAAACCCCAACCCTTAATTCTAAAACCGAAACCCTAAAACCAGAACAAAAAATCCTAAAACCTAGCCCCAAAACCATATACCCAAAACCCAAATCCCTAAACTCTAAATCCAAAAAGTTAAACCCCAAACCCAAAAACATATACCCTATACCCTAATAGGAAAATCCATAACCCTAAAACACAAAACCTAAACCCTATCCTTTAAATCTAAAACCAAAACCCAAAATCGAAAAATAAATTCCCAAAACCCTATACCCGAAAAGCCAATCGCTAAACCCTAAATCCAAAAAGCAGAACCCTAAACCCAAAAAACACCCCCTATAACCTAATCTTGAAATCCTTAACCCTAATACATAAAACCATAACCATAAAAATTAAATATAAAAACAAAATCCAAAACCCCAAACCCAAAATCGTAAAGCTAGTCCCCAAACCCTAAGCCTGAAACCCAAATCCCTAAACTCTAAATCCACAAAGACAAATCCAAAACCCCAAAACATAGTCCATATACCATAATCTTTAAATATTTAACCACAAAAAATAAATCCTAAACCCTATCACTTAAATCTAAAACCAAAACCCAAAACCCAAAACCCAAAATCTTAAGACCTAATCCCAAAACCCTACACCCAAAACCTTAATCCCAAAACACTAAATCCAAAAATATGAATCCTAAATGCAAAAACATATACCCTATAACCTAATCTTGAAATCCATAACCAAAAAATATAAAACCTAAACCCTAGGACTTAAATCTAAAACCTAAACCCTAGCTCTTAAATATAAAACCAAAACCCTAAAGCCAAAACCAAAAACCCTAAAACCTAGTCCAAATACCCTATACTCGAAACCCTAATACTAAAACTCTAAATCCAAAAATCTGAACCCCAAACCGAAATACATATACCCTATACCATAATCTTGAAATACATAACCCTTTAACATAAAACCCAAACCCTATCCCAAAAATCTAAAACCAAATACATAAAACCAAAACCCAAAACCCGAAATCCTAGTCCCCAAACCCTATACCCGAAACCATAATCCCTAAAATCTAAATCCAAAAATCTGAACTCTAAACCCAAAAGCATATCCCCTATACCATAATCTTGAAATCCGTAACCCTGAAACATAAAACCTAAACTCTATCCCTTAAATCTAATACCAAAACCCTAAAACCAAAACCCAAAATCCGAAAACCTAGTCCCCAAACCCTATACCTAGAACCCCAATCCCTAAAATCTAAATCCAAAGAGCTAAAACCTAAACCTAAAACAAATCCCCAATACCCTAATCTTGAAATCCTTAACCCTGATACACAAAATGTAAACCCTAACTCTTAAATCTAAAACCAAAACCCTCAAACGAAAACACAAAATCCTAAAACCTATTCCCCAAACCCTGAATCTGATACCCTAATCTCTAAACAATAAATCCAAAACGCTTAACGCTAAACACAAAAACATATCCCCTGTACCCTAATCTTGAAAACTTTAACCCAAAAATATAAAACCTAAACCCTATACATTTAATTTGAAACTAAAACCCTAAAACCAGAACCCAAAATCCTAAAACCTGGTCCCAAAACCCTATACCAGAATCCCTATTGCCTAACATTTAAATCCAAAAAACTGAACCCTAAAACAAAAAACATATATCCTATACCCCAATGTTGAAATACATAACCCTAAAACATAAAACCTAAACCCTAGCACTAAAATCTAAAACTGAAAACCATAAACCAAAAACGAAAACCCAAAACCTGAAATCCTTGTCCCAAAACCCTATACCCGAACCATAATACCTAAACACTAAATAAAAAATTCTGAACTCTAAACCAAAAAGCATATCCCCTATACCCTAATCTTGAAATCTGTAACCCCGAAACATAAAACCTAAACCCTATCCCTTAAATCTAATACCAAAACCCTAAAACCAAAACCCAAAATCCTAAAACCAAGTCCCCAAATCCAATACCTAGAACCCTAATCCCAAAACTCTAAATCCAAAGAGATGAAACCTCAACCCAAGACATATCCCCAATACCCTAATATGGAAATCCTTAACCCTGATACAAAAAACGTAAACCCTGCCTCTTAAATCTAAAACCAAAACCCTAAAATGAAAACACAAAATCCTAAAACCTATTCCCAAAACCCTATACCTGATACCATAATCCCTAAACAATAAATCCAAAAAGCTGAACCCTAAACCTAGAAACATATTCCCTCTACCCTAATCTTGAAATACTTAACTCTAAAACATCAAACCTAAACCCAAAACCATAAATCTAAAACCAAAACCCAAAATCCTAAAACCTAGTCCAAAAACCCTATAACCGAAACCCTAATCCCAAAACTCTAAATCCAAAAATCTGAACCCTAAACCCAAAATCATATCCCCTATACCCTAATATTGAAATCATTCACCCTAAAACATAAAACCAAAACCCTATCCCTTAAACCTGAAACCCAAACCCTAAAACCAAAACCCAAAATCCTAAAACCAAGTCCCAATTCCATATAACAGAAACCATAATATCTAAACTCTAAACCCAAAAAGCTAACCCTAAATCCAAAAACATATCCACACACCCTAATATTGAAATCTTTAACCCTAAACCATAAAACATAAGCCCTGACCCTTCAATCTAAAACCAAAACCATAAATCCAAAAAACCAGTCCCAAAACCCCTTACGTGAAACCCTAATCCCAAAACTCTAAATACAAAAATAAAAACCTAGAACCCAAAAAATATCCCCTATACCCAAATATTGAAATCCTTAACCCTAAAAAATAAAACCTAAACAATAGTCCTTAAAACTTAAACCAAAACTCTATAAGCAAAACCCAAAATCCTAAAACCTAGTCCCAAAAACCTTTAACCGAAACCCTAATAACTAAAATCTAAATATGAAAAGACGAACCCTAAACCCAAAAACATATCCCCTACACTATAATATTTAAGTATTTAACCGTAAAACAAAACACCTAAACCCTAGCTCTTAATCTAAAACCAAAACCCTAAAACCAAAACCGAAATCCTAAAACCTAGTCCCAAAACCCTATACCTGAAACCCAAATCCATAAACTCCAAATCCAAAAAGCAGAACCCTAAACCCAAAAACATATCCCCTATACCCTAATCTTGAATTACTTAACCCTAAAACCTAAAACTTTAACCCTATCCCTTAAATTTAAGACCAAAACCAAAAAACCAAAACCCAAAATCATAAAACCTAGTCCCAAACCACTATAACTGAAACACTAATCCATAAACTCTAAATACAAAAAGCTGAACCCTAAACCCAAAAACATATACCCTATACCATAGTCTTAAAATACTTAACCCTAAAACAGAAAACCTAAACCATATCTCTTTTATCTAAAACAAAAACCCTAAAGCCAAAACCCCAAATCTTAACACCTAGTCCCCAAACTCTATACACAAAACACAAATCTATAAACTCTAAATCAAAAAAATATGTACCCTAAACCCAAAAAAATATCCCCTAAAACCTAATCTTGAAATCCTTAATCCTAAATATAAAACCTAAACCCTCGACGTTAAATATGAAACCAAAACACTAAAACGAAAACCCAAAATCCTAAAACCTAGTCCCAAAACCCTATACACGGAACTCTAATCCTAAAATTCTAAATCCAAAACGCTGAACCCTAAACCCCAAAACATATCCCCTATACCCTAATCATAAAATACCTAACCATAAAATATAAAACCTAAACTCTATCCCTTATATCTAAAACCAAAACCCTAAAACCAAAACGCAAAATCCTAAAACCTAGTCACAAAACACTATACCCTAAACCCTAATCCCTAAACTCAAAATATAAAAAACTGAACCCTAAACCCAAAAACATATCCCGTATACCCTAATATTGAAATCCTTAACAATAAAACATAAAACATAAACCCTATACCTTAAATCTAAAACCAAAACTCTAAAAGAAAGACCCAAAATCAAAAAACCTTTTCCCAAAACCCTATACCTGAAACCCTAATCCTTAAACTCTAAAACCTGAAATCCAAAACCTAAACCGAAAAACATATAAACTATTCCCTAATATCAAAATAATTAACCCCAAAACATAAAATCTAAACCCTATCCCATAAAACTAAAACCAAAACCCTAAATCCAAAACCCAAAATCCCAAAACCCATACCCAAGACCCTATACCCAAAACCCTAACCCAAAACTCTAAATCCAAAATATCGAACCCTAAACCCAAAAGCATATAACCTATAACCTAATCTTAGAATCATAAACCCTAAAATAGAAAACCTAAACCCCAACCCTTAATTCTAAAACCGAAACCCTAAAACCAGAACAAAAAATCCTAAAACCTAGCCCCAAAACCATATACCCAAAACCCAAATCCCTAAACTCTAAATCCAAAAAGTTAAACCCCAAACCCAAAAACATATACCCTATACCCTAATAGGAAAATCCATAACCCTAAAACACAAAACCTAAACCCTATCCTTTAAATCTAAAACCAAAACCCAAAATCGAAAAATAAATTCCCAAAACCCTATACCCGAAAAGCCAATCGCTAAACCCTAAATCCAAAAAGCAGAACCCTAAACCCAAAAAACACCCCCTATAACCTAATCTTGAAATCCTTAACCCTAATACATAAAACCATAACCATAAAAATTAAATATAAAAACAAAATCCAAAACCCCAAACCCAAAATCGTAAAGCTAGTCCCCAAACCCTAAGCCTGAAACCCAAATCCCTAAACTCTAAATCCACAAAGACAAATCCAAAACCCCAAAACATAGTCCATATACCATAATCTTTAAATATTTAACCACAAAAAATAAATCCTAAACCCTATCACTTAAATCTAAAACCAAAACCCAAAACCCAAAACCCAAAATCTTAAGACCTAATCCCAAAACCCTACACCCAAAACCTTAATCCCAAAACACTAAATCCAAAAATATGAATCCTAAATGCAAAAACATATACCCTATAACCTAATCTTGAAATCCATAACCAAAAAATATAAAACCTAAACCCTAGGACTTAAATCTAAAACCTAAACCCTAGCTCTTAAATATAAAACCAAAACCCTAAAGCCAAAACCAAAAACCCTAAAACCTAGTCCAAATACCCTATACTCGAAACCCTAATACTAAAACTCTAAATCCAAAAATCTGAACCCCAAACCGAAATACATATACCCTATACCATAATCTTGAAATACATAACCCTTTAACATAAAACCCAAACCCTATCCCAAAAATCTAAAACCAAATACATAAAACCAAAACCCAAAACCCGAAATCCTAGTCCCCAAACCCTATACCCGAAACCATAATCCCTAAAATCTAAATCCAAAAATCTGAACTCTAAACCCAAAAGCATATCCCCTATACCATAATCTTGAAATCCGTAACCCTGAAACATAAAACCTAAACTCTATCCCTTAAATCTAATACCAAAACCCTAAAACCAAAACCCAAAATCCGAAAACCTAGTCCCCAAACCCTATACCTAGAACCCCAATCCCTAAAATCTAAATCCAAAGAGCTAAAACCTAAACCTAAAACAAATCCCCAATACCCTAATCTTGAAATCCTTAACCCTGATACACAAAATGTAAACCCTAACTCTTAAATCTAAAACCAAAACCCTCAAACGAAAACACAAAATCCTAAAACCTATTCCCCAAACCCTGAATCTGATACCCTAATCTCTAAACAATAAATCCAAAACGCTTAACGCTAAACACAAAAACATATCCCCTGTACCCTAATCTTGAAAACTTTAACCCAAAAATATAAAACCTAAACCCTATACATTTAATTTGAAACTAAAACCCTAAAACCAGAACCCAAAATCCTAAAACCTGGTCCCAAAACCCTATACCAGAATCCCTATTGCCTAACATTTAAATCCAAAAAACTGAACCCTAAAACAAAAAACATATATCCTATACCCCAATGTTGAAATACATAACCCTAAAACATAAAACCTAAACCCTAGCACTAAAATCTAAAACTGAAAACCATAAACCAAAAACGAAAACCCAAAACCTGAAATCCTTGTCCCAAAACCCTATACCCGAACCATAATACCTAAACACTAAATAAAAAATTCTGAACTCTAAACCAAAAAGCATATCCCCTATACCCTAATCTTGAAATCTGTAACCCCGAAACATAAAACCTAAACCCTATCCCTTAAATCTAATACCAAAACCCTAAAACCAAAACCCAAAATCCTAAAACCAAGTCCCCAAATCCAATACCTAGAACCCTAATCCCAAAACTCTAAATCCAAAGAGATGAAACCTCAACCCAAGACATATCCCCAATACCCTAATATGGAAATCCTTAACCCTGATACAAAAAACGTAAACCCTGCCTCTTAAATCTAAAACCAAAACCCTAAAATGAAAACACAAAATCCTAAAACCTATTCCCAAAACCCTATACCTGATACCATAATCCCTAAACAATAAATCCAAAAAGCTGAACCCTAAACCTAGAAACATATTCCCTCTACCCTAATCTTGAAATACTTAACTCTAAAACATCAAACCTAAACCCAAAACCATAAATCTAAAACCAAAACCCAAAATCCTAAAACCTAGTCCAAAAACCCTATAACCGAAACCCTAATCCCAAAACTCTAAATCCAAAAATCTGAACCCTAAACCCAAAATCATATCCCCTATACCCTAATATTGAAATCATTCACCCTAAAACATAAAACCAAAACCCTATCCCTTAAACCTGAAACCCAAACCCTAAAACCAAAACCCAAAATCCTAAAACCAAGTCCCAATTCCATATAACAGAAACCATAATATCTAAACTCTAAACCCAAAAAGCTAACCCTAAATCCAAAAACATATCCACACACCCTAATATTGAAATCTTTAACCCTAAACCATAAAACATAAGCCCTGACCCTTCAATCTAAAACCAAAACCATAAATCCAAAAAACCAGTCCCAAAACCCCTTACGTGAAACCCTAATCCCAAAACTCTAAATACAAAAATAAAAACCTAGAACCCAAAAAATATCCCCTATACCCAAATATTGAAATCCTTAACCCTAAAAAATAAAACCTAAACAATAGTCCTTAAAACTTAAACCAAAACTCTATAAGCAAAACCCAAAATCCTAAAACCTAGTCCCAAAAACCTTTAACCGAAACCCTAATAACTAAAATCTAAATATGAAAAGACGAACCCTAAACCCAAAAACATATCCCCTACACTATAATATTTAAGTATTTAACCGTAAAACAAAACACCTAAACCCTAGCTCTTAATCTAAAACCAAAACCCTAAAACCAAAACCGAAATCCTAAAACCTAGTCCCAAAACCCTATACCTGAAACCCAAATCCATAAACTCCAAATCCAAAAAGCAGAACCCTAAACCCAAAAACATATCCCCTATACCCTAATCTTGAATTACTTAACCCTAAAACCTAAAACTTTAACCCTATCCCTTAAATTTAAGACCAAAACCAAAAAACCAAAACCCAAAATCATAAAACCTAGTCCCAAACCACTATAACTGAAACACTAATCCATAAACTCTAAATACAAAAAGCTGAACCCTAAACCCAAAAACATATACCCTATACCATAGTCTTAAAATACTTAACCCTAAAACAGAAAACCTAAACCATATCTCTTTTATCTAAAACAAAAACCCTAAAGCCAAAACCCCAAATCTTAACACCTAGTCCCCAAACTCTATACACAAAACACAAATCTATAAACTCTAAATCAAAAAAATATGTACCCTAAACCCAAAAAAATATCCCCTAAAACCTAATCTTGAAATCCTTAATCCTAAATATAAAACCTAAACCCTCGACGTTAAATATGAAACCAAAACACTAAAACGAAAACCCAAAATCCTAAAACCTAGTCCCAAAACCCTATACACGGAACTCTAATCCTAAAATTCTAAATCCAAAACGCTGAACCCTAAACCCCAAAACATATCCCCTATACCCTAATCATAAAATACCTAACCATAAAATATAAAACCTAAACTCTATCCCTTATATCTAAAACCAAAACCCTAAAACCAAAACGCAAAATCCTAAAACCTAGTCACAAAACACTATACCCTAAACCCTAATCCCTAAACTCAAAATATAAAAAACTGAACCCTAAACCCAAAAACATATCCCGTATACCCTAATATTGAAATCCTTAACAATAAAACATAAAACATAAACCCTATACCTTAAATCTAAAACCAAAACTCTAAAAGAAAGACCCAAAATCAAAAAACCTTTTCCCAAAACCCTATACCTGAAACCCTAATCCTTAAACTCTAAAACCTGAAATCCAAAACCTAAACCGAAAAACATATAAACTATTCCCTAATATCAAAATAATTAACCCCAAAACATAAAATCTAAACCCTATCCCATAAAACTAAAACCAAAACCCTAAATCCAAAACCCAAAATCCCAAAACCCATACCCAAGACCCTATACCCAAAACCCTAACCCAAAACTCTAAATCCAAAATATCGAACCCTAAACCCAAAAGCATATAACCTATAACCTAATCTTAGAATCATAAACCCTAAAATAGAAAACCTAAACCCCAACCCTTAATTCTAAAACCGAAACCCTAAAACCAGAACAAAAAATCCTAAAACCTAGCCCCAAAACCATATACCCAAAACCCAAATCCCTAAACTCTAAATCCAAAAAGTTAAACCCCAAACCCAAAAACATATACCCTATACCCTAATAGGAAAATCCATAACCCTAAAACACAAAACCTAAACCCTATCCTTTAAATCTAAAACCAAAACCCAAAATCGAAAAATAAATTCCCAAAACCCTATACCCGAAAAGCCAATCGCCAAACCCTAAATCCAAAAAGCAGAACCCTAAACCCAAAAAACACCCCCTATAACCTAATCTTGAAATCCTTAACCCTAATACATAAAACCATAACCATAAAAATTAAATATAAAAACAAAATCCAAAACCCCAAACCCAAAATCGTAAAGCTAGTCCCCAAACCCTAAGCCTGAAACCCAAATCCCTAAACTCTAAATCCACAAAGACAAATCCAAAACCCCAAAACATAGTCCATATACCATAATCTTTAAATATTTAACCACAAAAAATAAATCCTAAACCCTATCACTTAAATCTAAAACCAAAACCCAAAACCCAAAACCCAAAATCTTAAGACCTAATCCCAAAACCCTACACCCAAAACCTTAATCCCAAAACACTAAATCCAAAAATATGAATCCTAAATGCAAAAACATATACCCTATAACCTAATCTTGAAATCCATAACCAAAAAATATAAAACCTAAACCCTAGGACTTAAATCTAAAACCTAAACCCTAGCTCTTAAATATAAAACCAAAACCCTAAAGCCAAAACCAAAAACCCTAAAACCTAGTCCAAATACCCTATACTCGAAACCCTAATACTAAAACTCTAAATCCAAAAATCTGAACCCCAAACCGAAATACATATACCCTATACCATAATCTTGAAATACATAACCCTTTAACATAAAACCCAAACCCTATCCCAAAAATCTAAAACCAAATACATAAAACCAAAACCCAAAACCCGAAATCCTAGTCCCCAAACCCTATACCCGAAACCATAATCCCTAAAATCTAAATCCAAAAATCTGAACTCTAAACCCAAAAGCATATCCCCTATACCATAATCTTGAAATCCGTAACCCTGAAACATAAAACCTAAACTCTATCCCTTAAATCTAATACCAAAACCCTAAAACCAAAACCCAAAATCCGAAAACCTAGTCCCCAAACCCTATACCTAGAACCCCAATCCCTAAAATCTAAATCCAAAGAGCTAAAACCTAAACCTAAAACAAATCCCCAATACCCTAATCTTGAAATCCTTAACCCTGATACACAAAATGTAAACCCTAACTCTTAAATCTAAAACCAAAACCCTCAAACGAAAACACAAAATCCTAAAACCTATTCCCCAAACCCTGAATCTGATACCCTAATCTCTAAACAATAAATCCAAAACGCTTAACGCTAAACACAAAAACATATCCCCTGTACCCTAATCTTGAAAACTTTAACCCAAAAATATAAAACCTAAACCCTATACATTTAATTTGAAACTAAAACCCTAAAACCAGAACCCAAAATCCTAAAACCTGGTCCCAAAACCCTATACCAGAATCCCTATTGCCTAACATTTAAATCCAAAAAACTGAACCCTAAAACAAAAAACATATATCCTATACCCCAATGTTGAAATACATAACCCTAAAACATAAAACCTAAACCCTAGCACTAAAATCTAAAACTGAAAACCATAAACCAAAAACGAAAACCCAAAACCTGAAATCCTTGTCCCAAAACCCTATACCCGAACCATAATACCTAAACACTAAATAAAAAATTCTGAACTCTAAACCAAAAAGCATATCCCCTATACCCTAATCTTGAAATCTGTAACCCCGAAACATAAAACCTAAACCCTATCCCTTAAATCTAATACCAAAACCCTAAAACCAAAACCCAAAATCCTAAAACCAAGTCCCCAAATCCAATACCTAGAACCCTAATCCCAAAACTCTAAATCCAAAGAGATGAAACCTCAACCCAAGACATATCCCCAATACCCTAATATGGAAATCCTTAACCCTGATACAAAAAACGTAAACCCTGCCTCTTAAATCTAAAACCAAAACCCTAAAATGAAAACACAAAATCCTAAAACCTATTCCCAAAACCCTATACCTGATACCATAATCCCTAAACAATAAATCCAAAAAGCTGAACCCTAAACCTAGAAACATATTCCCTCTACCCTAATCTTGAAATACTTAACTCTAAAACATCAAACCTAAACCCAAAACCATAAATCTAAAACCAAAACCCAAAATCCTAAAACCTAGTCCAAAAACCCTATAACCGAAACCCTAATCCCAAAACTCTAAATCCAAAAATCTGAACCCTAAACCCAAAATCATATCCCCTATACCCTAATATTGAAATCATTCACCCTAAAACATAAAACCAAAACCCTATCCCTTAAACCTGAAACCCAAACCCTAAAACCAAAACCCAAAATCCTAAAACCAAGTCCCAATTCCATATAACAGAAACCATAATATCTAAACTCTAAACCCAAAAAGCTAACCCTAAATCCAAAAACATATCCACACACCCTAATATTGAAATCTTTAACCCTAAACCATAAAACATAAGCCCTGACCCTTCAATCTAAAACCAAAACCATAAATCCAAAAAACCAGTCCCAAAACCCCTTACGTGAAACCCTAATCCCAAAACTCTAAATACAAAAATAAAAACCTAGAACCCAAAAAATATCCCCTATACCCAAATATTGAAATCCTTAACCCTAAAAAATAAAACCTAAACAATAGTCCTTAAAACTTAAACCAAAACTCTATAAGCAAAACCCAAAATCCTAAAACCTAGTCCCAAAAACCTTTAACCGAAACCCTAATAACTAAAATCTAAATATGAAAAGACGAACCCTAAACCCAAAAACATATCCCCTACACTATAATATTTAAGTATTTAACCGTAAAACAAAACACCTAAACCCTAGCTCTTAATCTAAAACCAAAACCCTAAAACCAAAACCGAAATCCTAAAACCTAGTCCCAAAACCCTATACCTGAAACCCAAATCCATAAACTCCAAATCCAAAAAGCAGAACCCTAAACCCAAAAACATATCCCCTATACCCTAATCTTGAATTACTTAACCCTAAAACCTAAAACTTTAACCCTATCCCTTAAATTTAAGACCAAAACCAAAAAACCAAAACCCAAAATCATAAAACCTAGTCCCAAACCACTATAACTGAAACACTAATCCATAAACTCTAAATACAAAAAGCTGAACCCTAAACCCAAAAACATATACCCTATACCATAGTCTTAAAATACTTAACCCTAAAACAGAAAACCTAAACCATATCTCTTTTATCTAAAACAAAAACCCTAAAGCCAAAACCCCAAATCTTAACACCTAGTCCCCAAACTCTATACACAAAACACAAATCTATAAACTCTAAATCAAAAAAATATGTACCCTAAACCCAAAAAAATATCCCCTAAAACCTAATCTTGAAATCCTTAATCCTAAATATAAAACCTAAACCCTCGACGTTAAATATGAAACCAAAACACTAAAACGAAAACCCAAAATCCTAAAACCTAGTCCCAAAACCCTATACACGGAACTCTAATCCTAAAATTCTAAATCCAAAACGCTGAACCCTAAACCCCAAAACATATCCCCTATACCCTAATCATAAAATACCTAACCATAAAATATAAAACCTAAACTCTATCCCTTATATCTAAAACCAAAACCCTAAAACCAAAACGCAAAATCCTAAAACCTAGTCACAAAACACTATACCCTAAACCCTAATCCCTAAACTCAAAATATAAAAAACTGAACCCTAAACCCAAAAACATATCCCGTATACCCTAATATTGAAATCCTTAACAATAAAACATAAAACATAAACCCTATACCTTAAATCTAAAACCAAAACTCTAAAAGAAAGACCCAAAATCAAAAAACCTTTTCCCAAAACCCTATACCTGAAACCCTAATCCTTAAACTCTAAAACCTGAAATCCAAAACCTAAACCGAAAAACATATAAACTATTCCCTAATATCAAAATAATTAACCCCAAAACATAAAATCTAAACCCTATCCCATAAAACTAAAACCAAAACCCTAAATCCAAAACCCAAAATCCCAAAACCCATACCCAAGACCCTATACCCAAAACCCTAACCCAAAACTCTAAATCCAAAATATCGAACCCTAAACCCAAAAGCATATAACCTATAACCTAATCTTAGAATCATAAACCCTAAAATAGAAAACCTAAACCCCAACCCTTAATTCTAAAACCGAAACCCTAAAACCAGAACAAAAAATCCTAAAACCTAGCCCCAAAACCATATACCCAAAACCCAAATCCCTAAACTCTAAATCCAAAAAGTTAAACCCCAAACCCAAAAACATATACCCTATACCCTAATAGGAAAATCCATAACCCTAAAACACAAAACCTAAACCCTATCCTTTAAATCTAAAACCAAAACCCAAAATCGAAAAATAAATTCCCAAAACCCTATACCCGAAAAGCCAATCGCTAAACCCTAAATCCAAAAAGCAGAACCCTAAACCCAAAAAACACCCCCTATAACCTAATCTTGAAATCCTTAACCCTAATACATAAAACCATAACCATAAAAATTAAATATAAAAACAAAATCCAAAACCCCAAACCCAAAATCGTAAAGCTAGTCCCCAAACCCTAAGCCTGAAACCCAAATCCCTAAACTCTAAATCCACAAAGACAAATCCAAAACCCCAAAACATAGTCCATATACCATAATCTTTAAATATTTAACCACAAAAAATAAATCCTAAACCCTATCACTTAAATCTAAAACCAAAACCCAAAACCCAAAACCCAAAATCTTAAGACCTAATCCCAAAACCCTACACCCAAAACCTTAATCCCAAAACACTAAATCCAAAAATATGAATCCTAAATGCAAAAACATATACCCTATAACCTAATCTTGAAATCCATAACCAAAAAATATAAAACCTAAACCCTAGGACTTAAATCTAAAACCTAAACCCTAGCTCTTAAATATAAAACCAAAACCCTAAAGCCAAAACCAAAAACCCTAAAACCTATCCAAATACCCTATACTCGAAACCCTAATACTAAAACTCTAAATCCAAAAATCTGAACCCCAAACCGAAATACATATACCCTATACCATAATCTTGAAATACATAACCCTTTAACATAAAACCCAAACCCTATCCCAAAAATCTAAAACCAAATACATAAAACCAAAACCCAAAACCCGAAATCCTAGTCCCCAAACCCTATACCCGAAACCATAATCCCTAAAATCTAAATCCAAAAATCTGAACTCTAAACCCAAAAGCATATCCCCTATACCATAATCTTGAAATCCGTAACCCTGAAACATAAAACCTAAACTCTATCCCTTAAATCTAATACCAAAACCCTAAAACCAAAACCCAAAATCCGAAAACCTAGTCCCCAAACCCTATACCTAGAACCCCAATCCCTAAAATCTAAATCCAAAGAGCTAAAACCTAAACCTAAAACAAATCCCCAATACCCTAATCTTGAAATCCTTAACCCTGATACACAAAATGTAAACCCTAACTCTTAAATCTAAAACCAAAACCCTCAAACGAAAACACAAAATCCTAAAACCTATTCCCCAAACCCTGAATCTGATACCCTAATCTCTAAACAATAAATCCAAAACGCTTAACGCTAAACACAAAAACATATCCCCTGTACCCTAATCTTGAAAACTTTAACCCAAAAATATAAAACCTAAACCCTATACATTTAATTTGAAACTAAAACCCTAAAACCAGAACCCAAAATCCAAAAACCTGGTCCCAAAACCCTATACCAGAATCCCTATTGCCTAACATTTAAATCCAAAAAACTGAACCCTAAAACAAAAAACATATATCCTATACCCCAATGTTGAAATACATAACCCTAAAACATAAAACCTAAACCCTAGCACTAAAATCTAAAACTGAAAACCATAAACCAAAAACGAAAACCCAAAACCTGAAATCCTTGTCCCAAAACCCTATACCCGAACCATAATACCTAAACACTAAATAAAAAATTCTGAACTCTAAACCAAAAAGCATATCCCCTATACCCTAATCTTGAAATCTGTAACCCCGAAACATAAAACCTAAACCCTATCCCTTAAATCTAATACCAAAACCCTAAAACCAAAACCCAAAATCCTAAAACCAAGTCCCCAAATCCAATACCTAGAACCCTA